>JAXCGZ010018987.1:125000-139791 GCA_037179515.1 Halocaridina rubra | reverse complement strand
GAGAGAGAGAGAGAGAGAGAGAGAGAGAGAGAGAGAGAGAGAGAGAGAGAGAGAGAGAGAGAGAGAGAGAGAGCATAAGCAAATAGATGGAGAAATACATAGAGTAAGAGAGAGAGAGAGAGAGAGAGAGAGAGAGAGAGAGAGGAGAGAGAGAGAGAGAAGAGAGAGAGAGAGAGAGAGAGAGAGAGAGAGAGAGAGAGAGAGAGAGTGGGCGGAGCAAAGCTATCACATACGATCAAATGCCACCACGAACAGCTGTCATGAACAGACAGAAAAGAATTAAAAACTAGAAAATAAATAAAATAAAATAAAATAAAACAATAAAATAAAATAAAAATAAATAATAAAATGATGAATATAAAAAATATCTCATTCTGTCTCTCGCTCATTCAAAGAGAGCATTTAATAAGAATAAGAATAATAATAATAATAATAATAATAATAATATCAATAATAATAATAATAATAATAATATCAATAATAATAATAATAATAATAATAATAATAATAATAATAATAATAATAATAATAATTATAATATCAACAACAATAATAATAATAGTTATTAGAGCAATAATAATAATAATAATAATAATAATAATAATAATAATAATAATAATAATAATAATAATAAATATGATAATAATAATAATAATAATAATAATAATAATAATAATAATAATAATAATTATAATAATAAAAATCCGGTTTTACGCCACGGACTCCCCTTTCTATTAAGGGTTAGGACGGTGCATCATTTTTTGAAGGACTTTGGTTTTTGCAGTGTTACCGTTACCCTGAGTGAATGCCCTTTTTAACCTCAGACCATGGCAGGTCCTAAAATGGCGACCTGACGAATCATATTCGCATGGCTACCATCCTGCTGTGGCGGCCATAATAATAATAATAATAATAATAATAATAATAATAATAACAATAATAATAATACACAGTGAAATGCAAAATTAACCTGACCTAAGCTAGTAGATAACAACAGTTATCACAGATAATTAATTCAAATATAATTAGGAAATGAATTATTACATGACACCAAGTTAACTATGATGATAAATTAACAAGTAACAAAAATTAACAGGGAAATTAATTAGAAAATTTAATTATAACTAACACGAAAATAACTTAAGTTATTAACTAACAAACACAAGATTTAACTCGGAATATGAGTTATCAACTGAACAAAATTTAACAAATTGAGTTATTAACTAAAACGCAAGATTTAACTCGGAATATGAGTTATCAACTTAACAAAATTTAACAAAGAAAATACCTACAAATATGAATTAACAACTAGTGCAAAATCATATAAGGAAAATACTTTAATAACAAAAACAAACTTGGCAAGGAAAATACTATAATAACTAACCGAATAATTAATTAGATATATAAAATAATTAATACAAACACAAAGCTAACTTGGTAATCAAGTTAATTAATTAATAACTAACGCAAGCACAAATTACTTGGAATCTAAATTAACAACTAACAAAAACACAAAGTTACCTACGAGTAGGAGATAATAACGAACAAAAATAATTGAATAACTAACACAAAAACGTAGTTACTACGGAAAGTTTAATAATAACGAAAGGGAAGTTTACACGGTCAAACGGTTCGTCGAACGCGGTTCGACAGACAAGTGTTTGAAGTGATGTTCGAACGTGTGAACGGGGTATTTGGTTGTCGAACACGGAACGTGTTCGACAACCAAATACCCCGTTCGCACGTTCGAACATCACTTCAAACACTTGTCTGTCGAACCGCGTTCGAGGAACCGTTTGACCGTGTAAACCCCCCTTACGAGTATGAGATAATGACTAACAAAAAATAATTGAATAACTAACACAAAAACAGAGTTATCATGGAAAGTTAAATAATAACTAAGGCACAAATTTTAACTAGGAAGAAATTAACAACACAAAATTGAAGTAGTCACCGTGGCTCAAGCGGTAGCGTCCGCGACTCTGAAGCGTCAGGTCGAGAATCGCGCCCCGTCACGGTCTGAGGTTAGCAAGGGCATGCACTCAGGGTAAGGATTACATCTGCCAAAACAAGTCCTTCGCAAGAAGGCAACCGTCCTAGCCCTTGGTAGAAATGGGAGTCCGTGACGTAAAACCGGAACAAACGGAAACAAAATTGAACTTAGAAAATACACCAATAACCAAATCAGTTCAATAGAAATATGAACTAACAACTAGCATCTATACGAGCTAGGTAAAAAAAATTATCATATGATATTAATATTTTTTGCTGCTTTATAAATCACTATTAATCCCCATTCGAATGGGGGTGGAGATAGACAGGTTGGAGCTGGGGTATTAAGGCTGGATGTTTTCTTTCTAACAAGAATCCATTTTAACATATGATTTTCTTTATCGTATAGAGAAAACAAAAAAACCATGCTGGCTTTTGTATAAGTCTACGAATATTTTTACACTGATCACTTTTACGTCACGGACTCCCTTTCCTACTAAGAGCTAGGACGATGCCTCCTTGCGAAGGAATTTGGTTATGGCAGGTGTGATTCTTACCCCTAGTGAATGCCCTTCCTAACCTCGGACCGTAGCTTATAGCCACTCTCTGTACCAGTCCTTATTTACATTGATGTTTTACAGACTTAAGGGGGGTTTAGACGGTCAAACGGTTCGTCGAACGCGGTTCGACAGACAAGAGTTCGAAGTGATGTTCGAACGTGTGAACGGGGTATTTGGTTGTCGAACACGAACCGCGTTCGACAGACAAGTGTTTGAAGTGATGTTCAAACGTGTGAACGGGGTATTTGGCGACAACCAAATACCCTGTTCACGCGTTCGAACATCACTTCAAACACTTGTCTGTCGAACCGCGTTCGACGAACCGTTTGACGTGTTCGACAACCAAATACCCCGTTCACACGTTCGAACATCACTTCAAACACTTGTCCGTCGAACCGTTTGACCGTGTAAACCCCCCTTTACAGAACGTTACAGAGAGATACAGTTATAGTATTTATTTATTTAATTTATAATTGAGAGCTAACGTTATAAGGGCCAAAAGAGTGACACTTCCTCATACGATAATAGTTTTTTTTTATTTTCATTTTATTTTTTGCTAAATGGGGGCCGCGACAGCTCAGGGGTCGAGTGCGCGTCAGAAAATGACTGAGGTAGGTTTGATCCCACCGCGGGGCGTTGGGGATGGCATCCAATTTTAATCCCACAAGCTCCTTCATGTCTAGGTTTACCCCCGTTCACATGTAAATTAATTGTAACACTATAAAACGGTGGATCATCTTTTTAGTTTTTGTAAATAAATTGCACTTCAGTTTTTATCATATATATATATATATATATATATATATATATATATATATATATATATATATATATATATATATATATATATATATATATATACATATACCTTGGCTGTTTCCCCCTTAAATTGGGGGGTAGCCGACATCAAAAAAGGAAAATATATAAATGTAAAATTTTTATTTATTTATTTAATTTTATAATTTTTAAGTAATATTTTACTGATATTTTTTTTATTTATGCTCTATCTCTTTCATTCTTTAGATACAGCACTATATTTTATGAGTGTAACACCAGGACGGGCAAAGAAAATTGCCCTCATTGTGCCTGGGCACGAATAAACATGGAGCAAAGAGAAACAGAGATGAGGAATGTTGTAACTTGTCAGATGTGAAGAGATGATAAGAGATGTGTAACGAATATCCAAGAATATTCGGTGTTGATGTAGGCATAGAAAGAGAACCGTAAGTGAAAGAAGACTTAACATCGAATTGTCCTGGACAGTCTTAGTTAAGTCCAAAAGACCCTTCATTTGTAGTATCACAGCGGGCGAATGATTCCATGACCCAACCTACTACAACAAAAATAAAGGTCATGGCACATTCTCTCTCTCTCTCTCTCTCTCTCTCTCTCTCTCCTCTCTCTCACTAATTTCTAATTAATCAAATAACTGTACATGGGTAGTCTCTCTCTCTCTCTCTCTCTCTCTCTCTCTCTCTCTCTCTCTCTCTCTCTCTCTCTCTCTCTCATGTTTACACAGTTCCCAGGGACGATGTAATCCACCCCAAATACTTCTAAGCTCTAGCCCTAACATATATATATATATATTTTTTTAAGTTTTATTCTTTATAAGCGTTAGAATAACTATAATAGAATAATAAACTCTCTTTAATCAGTAACTTATTGTTTCTTTTTATTTCTGTTACTAAAATCTATATGTTTTTTGTCTGTCTGTGCAAAATAAAGATATGAAATTTGCTTAGATTCTATCTTTTGATTTCTATTACTCAAAATCTGCTTGTCTGTGCATATGTTTGTATGTGATAGACAGTCTATTTTTCTTTTAAATTATATTTACTAAATCTGTCTGTCTATGAATGTGATAGTATGTGATACACTTCATAGCATTCTTTAAAATTTTGACTGTTATAACTGTATATCTGTGCATATGACAGCATGTGACAGACTGTCTATAAGCTATTTTATTACTTAAATCTATCTGTATCTCTCTATATGTTCATGTGAAAGTATGTGAGATATTTTTTTTCAAATTCTGTCATTAGTAACAGTTTTTTTTAATATGTCTGTGTATAATAATAATACTGAAACCAATTTATATATATATATATATATATATATATATATATATATATATATATATATATATATATATATATATATATATATAATTTGTATCTATCTCTGTGTGTATATTAATCCATCTGATAATATACCAAGCCTCTCCTTCCGATTTAACTCGCTCTGCTTTTATTATAGCTAGGAATCGCTGTACAGCTCAGATTCGAAGGTCTAAGGCTTCCTTTATAAGAAGGAAAGTTGATGACCTTAACTCCTCTCCCACTGACAAATGCTTCTGGTCCTTAGCCAAAAACCTCTCCAAAAACTTCTGTAACTCAAGCTTTCCCCCTCTCATTCGTTCTGATGGTTCTATAGCTTGCTTTCCCACTGACAAAGCCACTCTCTTTGGCTCTCATTTTTCTGCCAACTCTTCTATCAACGATTCCAGCGCACCTGTTCCTCAGTCTTTTCCCCTCTCTAACCCTATGCCCTCCCTTATCCTTTCTTCACGCAAACTTCATAAGGTTCTTCGCTCACTAAAGACAAACGAGGCATCTGGTCCCGATGGTATCCCTGCAAGGTTCCTTAAGGAGTTTGCAGATGAACTGGCTCCCGTGCTTTGCCGTCTTTTTCGCCTCATTCTGTCAACCAGTATCTATCCTTCATCTTGGAAGCATGCTCTAGTTCAACCTGTTCCTAAGAAGGGTGGCCGCTCTATTCCTTCTAACTACCGACCTATTGCTCTAACCTCCTCTATTGCTAAAGTTTTTGAAACTTTGCTCAATGCTCACTTCTTGAAACGCCTTGAATCTAACTCACTTATCTCCGATCACCAGTACGGCTTCCGCAAGGCAAGATCCACTGGTGATCTCCTGTCCTATCTTACTCATGTATGGTCATCTTCTCTGAGGAACTATGGGGAATCCTTTGTCGTCGCCCTTGATATCTCTAAGGCTTTTGACAGAGTCTGGCACAAGGCTCTGTTGGCCAAACTCCCTGCCTACGGCTTTACCCTTTCTTTCTGTTCTCTGATTTCCAGTTTTCTCACTGACCGTTCTATATCTGTAGTTGTTGATGGCACGACATCTAGCCCTTTCTCTGTGTCCAGTGGTGTTCCATAGGGCTCTGTTCTTTCTCCTACTCTCTTCCTTCTCTTCATCAATGATCTTCTACAGTCCCCATCTTCCTCTCTTCTTCATGCCTTTGCCGATGATTCTACCCTTCACTTTTCCTCTGCCTTTTCTTCACAACCTTCATCTGTTACTCATAATCAATCTCGTATCACTCTTTCTTCTACTCTTAACTCCGATTTGCAGAGAGTATCTGAATGGGGCACTCAAAATTTAGTTAAATTCAATGCCTCCAAGACACAGTTTCTGGCTATCTCTTTATCTTCTTCTCCTCCTGATGACCCTATTGTCTTCGAAACTAATGAAATTTACCCTCTTAACTCTATCAATATATTAGGAATCCATATAGCCTCTAACTTGTCATGGAGGAATCACATAATCCAAATTTCTAAATCTTCATCCAAAAAATTGGGGGTTTTGTTTTGTTTTCGTTATTACTTTTCCTCTTTGCAGTTACTTAAAATTTACAAAGGTCTTATCCGCCCCTGCTTAGAATACTGCTCACACATCTGGGGTGCTTCTTCCTTTACTTATCTTCTTGATAGGGTTGAATCTAAGGCAGTCAGACTCATTAATGATCCTTCTCTTACTTCTAATCTGGATTCTCTCTCTCTTCGCCGTAAGGTATCTTCCCTTTCGCTTTTCTATCGCTACTCTGATGAGTTGGCGAGTTGCATCCCTCCTCCACTGCCGAGGCCGTGTAACACTCGCCAAGCGGCCTCATCTCACAGGTACTGTGTGGAGATTTGTAGCTCGCGGATTGGTCGGTGCAGCGACTGCTTCTTCCCATCTACCTCCAGACTCTGGAACTCTCTTCCTCCTTCTGTCTTTCCTAATTCTTATGACCTTTCATCCTTCAAAAAACAGATCTATCGTCATCTCAGAGCCTAGTCCTCCATATCTCTGGGTCCTCTTTACTTTGACTGTTTTTTCTGTCTGTCGTTTTCCTTTGTGTGACATTACCTCATCTCTGCCTTGCCCTTAACTTTTTCTTTTCCTTCGTCTTGGTATTTTCTCGTGCCCGGGCCTTTGTTGATGAGGGCAGTTTCTGCCTATCCCGGTGTCACACTCTTAAAAAAAAAAAAAAAAAAATATATATATATATATATATATATATATATATATATATATATATATATATATATATATATATATATATATATATATATATATATATATATACATACATATATATATATATATATATATATATATATATATATATATATATATATATATATATATATATATATATATATATATATTTCTCTCACTAAATCTATCTGCCTGTGCATATGTTAATATGTGACAGATATTCTGTCTATTTTCAGAGCTTCAGCTCCTATCTCATCCCGTCCCATAATGCATAGACAGACTCTGTCACGGCCAAGGAAATGTTGAAAAAAAACGGGAAAGCAGATTCAAGGGTCCCTTCTGTCTACACTTACTTAAAAAAATCACTTAAAACAGTCACTTCATGGTTAAAATCCTTGTTGAAGTCTTGATGACGTTTCGATAATAAACAAACAGGATTTAATCCCATTTTCAATAGAATCGTATCATAGAGTTTTATGATTTTGTTTGTTTATTGATGGTCTGTTTGGGTTGATGATATCAGGTCATTAAATTGACGCACTGTTTGTGTGTAACGAAGTCTAATGAGTTTGTTTTTTCCAAAGGTTAATTTTTCCTGGTTAATTTTCCTGGTCCAGGGGTTACAAAATGCATTTATAAAAATAAATGTTAATTGTAAATTTAAATCCCAAAAATTGATTTTGGCGATGAAATGTGGTGATTTTAAATATTTTCTGTATGATATGGTCGAATTTTATGGTTATTTTTGTCGGTTATGAAAAGTTTTTGAGAAAATTTCCTCAATATAAATTGAAAATTATTATAAAAATGGATCATATGACTCAGAAAACTATTTTAAACACATATGCACACACACACACGCACACATTCCAATGTCTATATCAATTTTTAGTATAAACATTACTGGTACTTTTATTAAATTAGGGTCTTGTCCCTATGACCTCCCTCACCTAACTTAACTAAACCTAACCTACTCTGATATTAAAAGGTAATAATTGGCTTTACCTTCACAAACACCAATAAATACATTGAATATATTATTTCTTTAATATAATTATATGCATTTTCTATAAAAATATTTGTTAATTAAGACGATGTTTTTAAAAGGCGAAATGAACTTTTAACGAGTTCATATTTTGACGAGTTAACCTTTATTTACCCTTTGTGGAGTCTCATGAGCTAAAGGTCGAGAGTTCGATTTTTGCTTGGAGCAGATAAATGTGTGTGATACCTAATTGTGATTACCTAATTGTGTTTACGGGAAAGAGCCCAAAGCTCGTATCTTCCCGTCTCCTGATCGCTTCCATTTTATACTTAGTGATACTTATCATACATGTCCTTAAAACTATGGACTGAGCTTGCATTAACTACCTCCTCGCTTAGCCAATTCCAATTATCAACTACTCTTACACTGAAAAAGTATTTTCTTACATCCTGCAAAGAAGCTTTCTTACGAAGCTTCAAACTATGACCTCTAGTTCTAGAGCTTGCCATATCAAAATATCGATCCCTACCCACTTTATTAAAACCATGAAGGAATTTAAAGACTGTCACCATATCCCCCCTCACTCTTCTAGCTTCGAGTGATGGTAAGTCTAATTCCCTCAGCCTCTCATCATAACTGAGATTACGTATTTCTGGCATCAGTTTCGTGGCATGTGTTTGAACTTTTTCAAGCTTAACTATGTGCTTTTTCAAATGCGGATTCCAAAAGGGGGCTGCATATTCGAGTTTTGGCCTCACATAGGTTACATAAATATTTCTGAACATTTCCTTGTCCATGTGCCTGGAGGCTACCCTTACATTTGATAAGAAGGCATATGCTGCCTTAATATGCCATTTATATGTATATCTGGAGACAAATCTGCCAGTATGTTTACTCCTAGATCTCTCTCATTTTCTGTCTCATGAAGTTGTACTCCAGCCACCGAGTAGTCAAGTTTAGGCCTTCTTGCACTTGTACCCATTCTCATTTACCTTACATTTTGAAGTATTGAATTTCATTAGCCACTTTTCTGACCACTCATGCAGACTATTTAGATCTTCCTGAAGTTCTCTACCATTGTTCTCGTTTCCTACTTTCTTCATTATCTTTGCATCATCTGCAAACATATTCATGAAAGAATTTACAGACTCTGGTAGGTCATTTACATATAAAAGGAACAAAAGTGGCCCTAAAACTGAACCCTGTGGAACTCCACTACTAACTCTTCTCCATTCAGACACTGAGTGTCTTACTCTAACCCTCTGTTCCCTTCCTTCTAAGTAAGTTTTTATCCATTCCAAGACATTTCCACCTATTCTAGCCATTGCTTGCAGCTTCCTAATAAGTCTCCCATATGGAACAGTGTCAAGCGCTTTCTGGAAGTCTAGGAATATGCAATCTGCCCAGCCCTCTCTTTCCTGTAAGATTCGGCTTACCTCATCATATAATTCTAATAAGTTTGTTACTGTTGATCTACCTTCTCTGAAGTCATGTTGTCTCACTGACAAAAAGTTGAAGGATTCCAAGTGAAGAGAGATATGTTTCCTTAGTAGTTTCTCCATAACTTTGCAAACTATGCTGGTCAAGGAAACTGGTCTATAGTTCAGAGCCGTATCCCTCCTTCCCTTTTTGAAGATAGGTATCACATTTGCTTGTTTCCAGCATCTTGGAATCTCCCCCGACTCCAGTGACTCCTTAAATATGATACTTAGTGCCACTGATATTGTGTTTGCGCATTTTTTAAGCACATGAGGGGATATGTCATCAGGACCTGTAGCTTTATGAACATCTAACTCCATCAGCGCTTTGCATACCTCTGTGGCTGCAAGGTTGATGTTCTCTAATACTGGCCCTTGAGCTTCTATCTCTGCAATCTGAGGGGGTGGGGTATTTTCTACTGTAAATACTGACTGAAACTCCTTGTTCAATTCTTTGTAGATCTCTTCATCCGTCTCAGTGATGCTTCCATCTGCTCTCTTAAGCCTTAAAACCTGTTCTTTTACCTTCAGTTTTCCTTTTATAAAGCTGTGGAAAAGCTTGGGATTTTCTTTAGCCTTCCTGGTGATGTCCCTCTCATAGCCTCTCTCTGCCTCTCTCCTTTTACTTAGGTAGTCATTTCTTGCTCTTTTGTAGGTTTGCCAGGCATTTATGTTGTTTCTCCTCCTATACCTTTTCCAGCATTTGTCTCTCCACTCCTTAGCTCTTTTACACTCATTATCGAACCATTTCTCTCTGGCATGAATTACACCTACTTTGGTGACAGGTATGCAGCAATCTACTGTCTTCCCATATTTCTCACAAAAGATGTCATACATTCCTTGTACAGATTTGTTGTAAAATAAGGTTCTCCAGTCAATAACTGCAAAAAGCTCATTCATTTTGATGTAATCTCCTTTCGGATAGTTCCTCCTCATGTCCTCAGTGCCTCTACTCTCAGGCAGAATATCTTCAATGATATACTCCATAAACAACACACAGTGGTCACTCTTTCCAATTGGTGGTTCATACTCAATTTTTTTCAATATCCAACACATTATCTGTGAATACTAGATCATGTAGTGATGGCTCATCCCCACCCCTGGCCCTCCAGCATTTGTCTCTCCACTCCTGTGTGTGTGTGTGTGTGTGTGTGTGTGTGTGTGTGTGTGTGTGTGTGTGTGTGTGTGTGTGTGTGTGTGTGTGTGTGTGTGTGTGTGTGTGTGTGTGTGTGTGTTTGCACATACTAGATTGGAACACTCTGGTCCTGGTTGTGTATTCCATTTGTAATTTCTAAATTAAAGCAATAAATGTATAATTTCCTAAGAGTAATATATGTGCATTGTATGTCAATGGGAATGCCTGCGTACACTTGTTCAAATGTACAGTTATTGGTGAAATGAAACTAAAAGGAATATATTTTATCACATCTTGAACTCTGAAGTTAGTTAATTAAAGCAATGTTACTGTATAATAACACTAATGGGTGAGACTGTAATAATGTCCCCATTATATGCAACTCAGGCGGTACCTGGCACTGTAACTGTTGTCACAATAACACAAAAATACTTATCATTTTACGCCACGTGTTAGGAATTGATTTATAAAAGATAAATATGTTTGATAATAATTTTCTCTCGACAAAAATGTGTATAAGTTTTTGAAGCTAAAATCCTAGATTTTTATTTCAATAAACTTATATATATATATATATATATATATATATATATATATATATATATATATATATATATATATATATATATATATATATATATATATATATATATATATATATATGTAATAAATTGGACTGCAGTGAGCTCTCATAAATGTCCTAATAATACTATCTAATTTCCTATGGATTCAAATGTATTATTAATAATTTTAGTAAATTTGCACATTGCATTTTATTATTTTTCTTCTATTAATTATTTCCTCAAATTTGTATTCTTTGTATTAAGAAATATTTTCACAAACTATTTACCACATTTTCCTTTAGAGGAAAATATTATTTGGTAATTTTTTTTATTACATAAAGTTACAAAAGTTATTTATATATTTCTTTGTTTAGGAAGCAATTAACATGACCCGGGTAAAATAGATTTTAATTTTATATAAACATTCGTATAATTCATACATATTAAAATAACCATTTAACATATACATACTAGAAGCATACTGTGCATGTCTATATTACAAGCTTAAACATATAACTAAGTAAATAGAACCTCTAATATGTAATCCGATGTCAGTCCTCTGTCCTTCTGAGCCCCAGTGAGATTATAATTATCCTAATACAAAAGACAATTTACTCGTAACAAACGACCCTTGTGTGACGTCATAACTGCTCACTGGCTTAGCAAGCAGTATATTCTTGTTAATGAATGTCACACAACACAACAGACATTAATTTACAGTTTATTAAACTGTTCACCATGCTTGTTATGGTAAGTATGAAGTGATCATGAAAATCAATATATCATATTAAGAACATTCATGATCAGGATCTGTTCATTAGTGGGTGATAAGTTATATCCTCAACTTATAGTGGACTCCCCTCTTTATGCTGTAATGGATTCAACCTGATGATGAGGAAACCGAGCAACATGAATTTACTGTTTATTCAGTTGTAAATAATGATTGTTATGGGAGTTATGTAGCGAGAAAGCAAATCAAACTATCATATTAAGAACACTGATGATCAAGATCTGTTCACTGGAGAATGAAAACTTACAAACTGAAATCATAGAGTACTTCCCCCCTTTATCCTGTAAAGGATTCGACCTGAGTAATTGAGACAATCAAGCAATATCAATTTAGTGTTTAATAAACTTCTTATCGTGCTTGTTAAGGTGTTATGTAGTGATAAATAAAACCAGAATATCAAGTTATGAACACTAACAGTCAGGATCTGTTCATTGTTTCGGTTTAACGTCACGGACTCCCTTTTCTACCAAGGGCTAGGACGGTTGCCTTCTTGCGAAGGACTTGTTTTGGCAGATGTAATTGTTACCCTGAGTGCATGTCCTAGCTAACCTCAGACCGTGACGGGACGCAAACCCTCGACCTGACGCCTCAAAGTCGTAGACGCTACCGCTTGAATCACGGTGACTACAGTCAGGATCTGGTCATTAGTGAGTGAAATGTTATGGACTCAAAGTGTACTCCCCTCTTTATACTGTAATGGGTGAAATCAGAATCCTTGAGAAAGCCAAGAAACCACATCAAGCAATGCATTTCTACTGCATAATCTCCTCTAAATTCTGTAATATGATCACTCTAAACAGCTAAAGACACCAATCCACCGTCCAAAGGCATGCAGTTTGTCTAAAATTTCCTCCTCTTTAGTTTGTAATAGGATCAACTTGAAGACCCAAAGCAACCAACTCCATGCAGTGAACCATGAAGATTATCTAGTGTGCTCCCCTCTTTTTCTTGTAATATAATCCACATGAAAATCTACAAGAATGCAGCCAACAGACCCCAGACATAAATTCAAGATTAAGTGTGACCTCCCCCCTTTATCATTTAATGGCTTCTCCGTAAGTTTAAGGAAAACTTACACCCTGTCTCCACAAATTGACCCAACTGAATCTCTCTTTTATATTGAAAGAACGTTAACTGTTCAATAACAGATTCAAATACGAACATACTTCTCTTCAACCTGCATTAACTTCGGCCAAAAATGTACAAGAAACTATATAACCATATCAATAAAATACATTATAAAGCATACTCTCGCATTTCTAAATAATGGCTTACACCTCAAAATAGTCCTCCATACCCAGAAATAGGCACAATCTAAATGTAACTGCTGGCTTTATTATTAAATAAATTCAGTTTAAAATACAGAAGAATGCAACCAGCCATAACTGGAGTTGAACTCAACTGATGAGCATAACCCTAATTTTATGCAACAGACTAATCTAAAAAGGCAAAGCAAACATATGCAAAAACAAGTAAGTAATGGACTCAACTACCGCGTTCTTATCCTTAATAAGAAATAATTTCAGACTGAAAGCCAAAGCATAAATACAAAATACCGAAGTAACTAAATTGTACATCCCCATTATCCAGTCATGACCTCACTTTAAGGGCCAGGGGAAACTAAAACACTTTAAGTAGACGTGGAGTAAAGTAAGGTGCACTCCACCATTATCCAGTAATGATATCATCTTGAAAGTCAGAGGAATTTAAAACATTGTGAGAAAATAAGGAATAAACTAAGATGCACTACTCTTTAATAAAAAATAAAAAATAAATAAAAAAAAAGAACAGAGGAAAGTATCAGCAAAATAGGAAATGAACACAGATTTCGTGTACTCCTCCTCTCTTACCGCATGGTTACATAAGAAAACAGACAAAATTGTTACATTTTGGACTCATCTAAAGTGTACTTCCTCATCATTTGGATGTAACTTCAAAATTATCCTTTGACACTAAAAAAAATGAATCTCTTGAGACAGAGCTTCAGTTAAATTGCATTACCCTTTTCATTTGGAATGGCTTCAACCTGGACAGAAACCAGTTCCAACCAGATAAGTGTGGGAAATGTATTGACTTAAGGAGTCATCAAGAACTCATTCGCAGTAGTGCAGCTGACACTGTCGCAGATGGAGGACTTCCGTCACCTGATAACCATAATAATAACTGAGGGATATATCTTACAGGCAGGAGGATAAATTGTGGTTTGCTATGCAGTAAAATCAGGGCTGAAAAACAATGCAGTTTTTCCTGAATATATTATGTATAATTGTAGGTTTTGGTAATAAGCAATAAATCAGCTGCCAAAAAATTGATGCAGTCTGAAGTCAAGAAAGAATATAAAGAGATATATGACTAAAATTTGCACATAAAAAAGAAATTGTACAAAGAGAATAAAATACAAGCAAAATTGAGCTCCGGGAACAATATACATAAAGAACAAAATAGGAAGAACAAAGAACAGGGTCACTCGAAGCTGTCCTGTTATAAAGATTCAGCCAACATAAAAAAAAAGACATTGATATGAAGGTATGACAAAGCACATACAGAAAAGATTGAACATAATGATTATGACAAGTAATGAATATAATGTCAATAATGACAGTAATTGTCCGTTGGGATAATGGAGGTATATAATGAAATGAAGTCTGACCAGCACTGTTAGCAGAGTGGTCACAGCCACTTTTGTACATTCAGCAAGCTGCCCATGTTCAGAGCTAAAATACAACCTGGTCAGCACTGTTAGCAGAGTGGTCTCATCCACTTTTTAGCAATCAGCATCCATCCCATATTCAATGGTATGGTCTGGATTAAATTTAGCTGAAATATTGCATGACCAGCACTGTTAGCAGACTAGAAATCTAGTCTGCTACCACTAGGTCTAGTGATAAGCTTTCAGTCACTATGGACCAGGTTCGACTCCAGGTTATGGATTAAGATAATTAAGACCAAGATCTCTAATAGTTTTTTTGTAAGTTTTCCTAAGTATTGTTAATGTTAAGAGAAAA
>JAXCGZ010018987.1:115000-120000 GCA_037179515.1 Halocaridina rubra | reverse complement strand
AGAGGAGAGAGAGAGAGAGAGAGAGAGAGTCTTTACATTTATAATTAAAATCTGTCCAAAGAGTTCTCTCTCATTTAATTTATGGCAGAAGAAGAAGTTATGTGGATGACTGTGAGTGGATGAAGGGTTTCTTTACTTAAATACTACAGGAAAAATATGAGAGAGAGAGAGAGAGAGAGAGAGAGAGAGAGAGAGAGAGAGAGAGAGAGAGAGAGATTTCCGTCACGTATATATGCTAAATATGTGAGATATATCAGCAACAAGAGAAAGAGATAATGATAGATAGATAGGGAGATAGATAGATAGACATTTAGATATATAGAAAGATATATAGGGATAAATTTTCTAATATTATAGAAGATAGGCCTCTCCCGAACCCATAGCCAAGGATACTTCAATATGGGTCTAAAATATCTTTAAAAGACGATTAGTAAAAAGACGGTTAAATAGTGGTTAATCTTAATCCTGTTTACAGAGGCCTCTATTATCGCTGATTTTTTTGAGCTAATCTCTTTTTTTTTCATATTATTTATTTACTTGTTATATATTGTTACTTTGTTACTTTTCTTCTAAGTTTATTGGAAGTTTTTAGTGCAAGCTTATCTATTCTAAGGCTAGAAGTCATGCCGTTGGGTTCAATAATAATAATAATAACAATAATAATAATAATACTAATAATAATAATAATAATAATAATAATAATAATAATAATAATAATAATAATAATAATGATAATAATGCTTGAACTCATAATCATAATAATTAGTGATTTTATAAATAATATTAAAAATAATCATAAAACAACAACAACAACAATAATAATAATAATAATAATACATAATAATAATGCTTGAACTCATAATCATAATAATTAGTTATTTTATAAATAATATTAAAAAATAATCATAAAACAACACCAACAACAACAACAACAACAACAACATATAATAATAATAATAATAATAATAATAATAATAATAATAATAAATAATAATAATAATAATAACAATAATAATAATAATACACATTTTTTGAGCGTCTTTATTGTTAAACATCACAATTACCATTGAATAAAGTGAGAATGATTATATTTTTCTCCATATCAATACACACGCACACACACACACACACACAAACACACACACACACATACATACACAGCCACGCACGGTCAGGCCCACAATGTCTATCTCGCATATGTCAGGTCATTAGTCGACTATCACACCCTGCAGCTCTGTACTATGACTACGTCTATCTTAAGACCCCTAGAAAAAAATCAGAACAAAGCTATGAGGATTATTCTTGGCTGCCCTATGAGCACCAGAATTATAAATATGCAACATGAATTAAACCTCCCACCTTTGATAGAACATATCAAACAGTCAGCTGTGATATTTGGAGTTAAACTAGCGAAATAAGCTCAGCCTCATCCATGTAATGCTGGTCATTTCCAAGGGCCGCAGTCAGCGCCAACAATCATTAAATCACTAATAAAAAGTAACATACAGTATGAAAGACAAATTCACCCCAAAGTATTTAAGCTTATAACCAATGAGACAAAAAAACATAATGTAACACTCTTTACTGAGAGTGGTCCTGAACGATTAATAAATCCTTGCAAGAGGATTGGGCCAGAAATTCTCTTTCCAATATTATCATCTGGTCCGAATGTTGCTCCAATTATTAAAAAACATCAATGGTTAGATGAAATTGAAGCCTTTATTGAAACTAGTTTCCCAACTAACAATGAAACACTCTGCATTTACACTGATGGGTCTCACACAAGCAGTGCAGGAGGGTCTGGGTGCAGCATTGTAGTTTATGAAAATTTTGAAGGGCAGCAAATATTTGACAAAGCACTGAGTATGCCAAAATGGTCATCAATCACCGAATGTGAAATTGTTGGTCTAAAACTTGCTATTGAACATGTTCTCAGTGCTAGGAGAAATGCTATCATATTCTGTGACTCGCAGAGTGCGCTTCTGTCACTGAGATCATTAAAAAGCTCCTACAAAACTCACATGGCTGAAATTCAAGAGGCTCTTATTGATTGCGCAAAACTTAAACTCCAAGTTAAGTTTTCATGGGTACCCTCCCATGTTGGGATAGTAGGTAATGAAAAGGCTGACAGGCTGGCAAAAATGGCAACTGAGAGTTCAGTGTCTGAATCTATAACCACACTGACTCAGTTTAAAACAATGTTGTATAATGAGATTATGGAAGAGCAAGAACTTTCTACACTCACACAACATGTAAGCAGCTGTTCGATCCAACATTATGAAAACTTCAGAAGGCTGAGACACAAATACAGCATGGGTAAAATGCTTACAGGTGACTGTGATAGAGTTGCTGCCCGTATAAGACTTGGTTATAGAAATATATGGGAGGTGAATTGCGAGAAAACTGGTAGAAAGCACCCAGAACACTCAAAATGCCATTTATGTGAGTGTGAAGGGGGCAACAATTTAGTACACTACATTGCAGAGTGCACAAGGCTTAAGGACTTCAGACCTCTTGGCCTGAGCTACTTTGAACTTTGTGTGCACTTTTGCAACTCTCTCTCTCTCTCTCTCTCTCTCTCTCTCTCTCTCTCTCTCTCTCTCTCTCTCTCTCTCTCTCCTCTCTCATATGCCTTTTTATATACATAAGCCACTTTTCCCCTTATAAGGTGAGTGGCTGAGTAAAGGAATAATACTCTGACTTTCTGGGAAGAGAAAGTACAGAGAAGGGTTCTTTCATTCCCTTCGCTCCGCCCCACTTAGTCTACTCTTACGACACGCAGGGGAACATGGAGGAAGTATTCTAACCCCCTCCCTCAAGAGCTCATATGTATGTATATGTGTGTACATGTGTGCATGTATGTGTATATGTATATGTATGTGTATATGTATTTATATGTATATATGTATGTATATGTGTATATGTATATGTATGTGCATGTCTATATGTATCAATAATTACTACTTTTTATTCATAACTCTATCTATATACAAAAGCTGTAGTAATGATGATGGTAATAATAATAATAATAATAATAATAATAATAATAATAATAATAATAATAATAATATAATAATAATAGTAATAATAATAATGATAATAATAATAATAATGATAATAATAATAATAATGATGATAATAATAATCATGATGGTGGTAGCAATGGTTGTGATAATAGTGATAATGGATTAATTGACGTAATTCTCTCTCACGTACATAATTTGAAGGGTGGAGAGGGGGAGAGGCTTTCAGTCTTTCTCTTTCTTTTCCTTCCAAATTAATCCTCCATTATATGGCACTGTGTTTATGTGTATGTATGTATGTATGTTCAGGTTTATATGTGTACGTATATGCAATTAAGTACATGCACTTTCCTCTGCTGTGTTACCCTCAGATGACAATGATGTGTATGAGTATGCATGGATGTGTCTTTATCTGTAGTAAGGACGAATAACTCCTTTTGCTGAAATGAATACCACAAACTCTCTCTCTCTCTCTCTCTCTCTCTCTCTCTCTCTCTCTCTCTCTCTCTCTCTCTCTCTCTCTCTCTCTCTCTCTCTCTCTCTATTAATTATATTGAATTATACATATATTTTCTGTATGTTGCTATATAATTCTGTTTGTGCATTCTGCGTTTCTCTGAGCTTTACTTTTGCATATAATGTACTCTGTGCTGCCATTCTGTGAGTTGTGTGTTAGTATGCAGCAATGTTTTATCAATATGTACACCTCCCTGTAAACCATGTTCAATTCTTGATTTTATATCCATTTGAAGCATTATTTGTATGAACTCATGTAATGTCTGACGCCTTGGCGCAATAAATTAATAAAATAAAATAAAATAATCTCTCTCCTTGATATGTATGGCTATGAAGCCCCAGTGGTGTTTCTATTGCTCATCTAATTAATGCATGCATATATATATATATATATATATATATATATATATATATATATATATATATATATATATATATATATATATATATATATATATATATATATATATATATATATATATATATATATATATATGTGTGTGTGTATGTATGTGTGTGTATATATATATGTATGTACCTACTTATTATTCTAACCTGAAAATTGTTATTCTATATCTGCTTCAAATTGTCTGCAGTAGTACGGAATTTAAATGATAGCACTCAACAAGGGCTATTGAAAATATTGTCACAATGATTACTCTTCAAGTACTCTTCAATTATTACACTATATTTTATTATTAATTACTTGCTATGATATTTTAAATTAATTGCAAATTCTATTAGTATGTTATTTTTACATAACCACATAGATTGTAATGTTATCAACTGCAATATGACTGGGAGTGCCCATGTGCACATGTCCCCATGTACAGTTATCTGAATAAATAAAAAAAAAAAAAATGTCCTAATATTTTCCCTCATTAGCACGCCCTTGCAGTGACCCAAGGAATAATATATAAATATATGAGCACACACATGTGCATACGCGCGCACGCACTTACACGCATACAAAAACACAATTGTCTCTAATTTCTTTGTAAAACAAATATATGCAAATAAGGAGAACTGACGTGTATGAATGTATATAAACACACACACACACACACACACACACACATATATATGTGTGTGTGTGTGTGTGTGTGTGTGTGTGTGTGTGTGTGTGTGTGTGTGTATGTATATGTGTATATATATATATTATATATATATATATATATATATATATATATATATATATATATATATATATATATATATATATATAGTGTGTATGTATATGTATATATATATATATATATATATATATATATATATATATATATATATATATATATATATATATATATATATATATATATATATATATGTGTGTGTATATGTATATATGTATATGTATATATATGTGCCCTGTGGGGCGGGCACAATATCAAAAATATCAAAGAATAGCCTCACCGTATTCCCTGCGTGTCGTAAAAGGCGACTAAAAGTGGACGGGGCGGG
>JAXCGZ010018987.1:107500-110000 GCA_037179515.1 Halocaridina rubra | reverse complement strand
GAGATCAGATTCTCGTCCCCAGCCACTCTCTGACACGGGTAAAAATTTAATTATAGGCATTTCATCTTAATAAAAGAAGACCCTCACGTCCCCAACCGCTCTCTTCCGGGGATAAAAATTAATTACATGGATTTAATCTTCATGAAGTTTAACAGTCTCGTCCCCAGTCGCTCTATTAGAGAGTACGTATATGAATAATTATAGTGTACTAATAAGGATCACTATTATTATAAGTTTTGATTAAAGTAATATGATAAGAACAAAACACCACACACATAAGAGAGAGAGAGAGAGAGAGAGAGAGAGAGAGAGAGAGAGAGAGAGAGAGAGAGAGAGAGAGAGAGAGAGAGAGAGAGAGAGAGAGAGAGAGAGAGAGAGAGAGAGAGAGAGAGTCTAAGATTTTCCATATTTCAGTTCGAGTGATAGTCTCAATGAGGTCGTCCCATTAAGCACATTATCTTCAAGGAAAACTCAGAAAAGAACAATACATAATGTATATTCTGTCATTCAGTTCATTATCTTACTGAAGTATTAGAGATTACCTCATTGGGGCCCTCCGTTAGAGCCACTGGTCAGAAATGTTTATCAATAAAAGTCGAGCGACCTATGTTTAAGGGGCGCAGATAAATAAAATTGACCAATTATATCTCAAGCAAACGTTGCTACTTGGGCGGAGCTAACGTAAACTGGCCACACCCTTTTAAATATACTCTCAATAAATAGCAAAATTATCTCTAGTAAACAACGATAAAAGGGTGGAATTAATTTGAACTTTCCACACTCTTTTACAAATCCTCAAATGAATGCCAAAAAAAGGTAGGTCTAATAATGCCAAAAGGGCGGAGCTAACCTGGACTGGTCACATCCTCAATTAATATACTTCTTGTATACACCAAATAATACTAAAGCGCACAATGCTAAAGGGGCGGAGCTAGCATGAATGGCCACACCCCATTCAATATTCTCTCAATAATGAAAAAACATATCTCGACAAACAATGCTAAAAGATCGTAGCTAACCTGAAATGGCCACACTCAATTTAAACATTTTCAATAAATACCAAAAATAAGTTGAACAAACAATGCTAAAAGGACGGACTTAACTTGGACTAACCTACAAAAATAATGGCAAAATTAGCTAAAGCAAACAAGCAAAAGGGGGCGGGAACCTCAAGTAAGCCACATCCCACTTAATTAATTTAAAAAAAGAATTACTATAAATCTGGAATAGCAAAGAAAAAGGGGTAAGAACAAGAAATGGTCACACCTAATTTTCTTTACCTCCGAAAAAAAAAAATATTAAAAACAACTCTAGTAAAAAAGCAAAATGGGTGGAGTCAAGCTGAATTGGACACACCCTAAATGTCTAACTCCCAACAAATGGTAAAGCATCTAGAGATGAATGACAATAGCAATGGGATCTGACTTTAGTGGCCACACACTATTCGGCCTAATTTCATTTAAATGATAGATATAAATCCAGTAAATAAGAAAATATGGGAGGGGGGGGTCAAGTGGGAGTACCCCATTTCAAATAGCAAAGCACTTCGAAAAAAAGAAGAAAAGGAGGCTAGGGTCATGTTGAAATGGCCATACCCTTTTATTCTAATTCCATTAAATAGCATTGTATCTGGAAAACTAAGGCAAAGGAGGTGGGATCATACTGAATAGGCCACACCCCTTTAGTTTAGTTCCAAAGGGAGTAGTAAAGTTGTACTGCCACACTTTATTGACCTAATTCCTGTAAATGTCATAATATTTTAAGCATGCAAAGAAAGGGGGAAGGGTTAAGCTCTTTAGGTCACTCTCCCCAGATAATTTTCTTGTTACAAACTATCCAGAAAGGGCGGACTCAAACAAAAAAGGGGCTGGGTTAAACTGAAATAGCCACACCCCAAACAGTCCTATCTTAATGCAAATTAATAAGAAGAGGAGGAGTCATACGAAAAAAAAAAACAGGATTAAACTGAAAATAGTCACGCCATGACGGTCCTATTTCATTAGAAATCAATTAGAAATGAAGGAGTCAAGTAAAAAAAAAAATGGCAATGTGAACTGAATTGGCCACACCCCCGCAATCCTACTTTAATATAAATTAATAAGAATGGGAGGAGTCAAAGAAAAGGAGCAGAGCTAAATTGAAAAGGCCACACCTCCAGCTGTCTTATATACATATAATCTAAGCAGAAAGGGAGGAGTTAAACTGAATAAATCACACCCCCATTATTTCAGTTACCAATGAACGTAATAAAATGGGAGGAGTCAAGCATATCTGTCAAATATCTTAAGTATGAAAACGCAATAAAAAAAAAAAAAAATAAAAAAAAAAAAATAATAATAATAATAATAATAATAATAATAATAATAATAATAATAAGTTCACGAACTTTCTTGAATTTCTTTAGATATCTCAGAGCTTTTGTGGAGCCTCTTATTGTAATTCCCAGAATTTTGGCAGCATCAGTTTTACAAGATATTATTCTGTTTCAAGCCCCCCTGAG
>JAXCGZ010018987.1:100000-102500 GCA_037179515.1 Halocaridina rubra | reverse complement strand
ATGGAGGGAGTAGCCTCCGAAAGTCTTCGGATCATTTTACGTTACCAAATATGAAACTTTCTTCTGTAGTCCAAGTTATTGTTGTTGATTATACTCAATAATAATAATAATAATAATAATAATAATAATAATAATAATAATAATAATAATAATAATAATAATAAATGACTCCATATTTCACATAAGACTGAAGGGCAGCCACAAATGTATTAAAAGAACGAGGTTCTGTTGTTTTGAGGAAAGGAAGGAAACTCAGTTGAGAGGTTGGCAAGGGAGTAAACATATTGGCCTTGACTTAAATTAACAATATATTTGATGTGGGTTGGCAGGAGGGAATGCATTCGCTTCAAACATATTTTAAAATACTATATTTTCTATGCTAATAAGCAGGTTTTGTCATATTCATCTGGGGTCACTGTTTCTAAAAGCCTGCTGGAAACTACAACTGGCTTTGGGCTTCACTATCTTATTGTCAGATACCCTTTCTGACATAAACCCTCACCACTGATCCGGGCACGGGGCCTGCACAGAGTTGAACCGGCTTGTTCCCCCAGTGGCTAGATTGGGGAAAAATATATACACATTGAACAACACGAAAGACGTGGAAAAACAGGAAAAATTAAAAAAAGAAAAACAGAGACATAAAAAGTAAAAAGAAGCAGATATACAAGGAAACAGACAGGAAAAAGGAAAAAAAAAAAACAGCATAATTGGTTTGTCTGGCCCACAACCTAGGCCACCCACTCATGCGTGAGAAAACAATGTAATTACCTAATTGCAAAATTACCTAATTGTGCTTACAGGAAAGAGCCCCAAGCTCGTAACTTCCCGTCTCCCGGTCGGTTCCATTCTGTACTTAGTGATACTTATCATGCTTGTCCTTAAAACTATAGATTGAGTTAGCATTAACTACCTCCTCGCTTAGTGTGTGTGTGTGTGTGTGTGTGTGTGTGTGTGTGTGTGTGTGTGTGTGTGTGTGTGTGTGTGTGTGTGTGTGTGTGTGTGATTGCGCGCGCGCGTATGTGTGTGATATAACCCAACTTCGCAAATAGGAGAAACACAGTTCCATGTAGTAGGTTGGACGATGGTACCAGTCGCCCGTTGCGATACTACAGCTGAAGGGTCTTTTGGACCTATATAGGACTGTCCAGGACAGTTCGATGTATATTTTCCTTCAGTTACGTTTCTTTTTCTATGCCTACATCAACACAGAATATTCTTGGATATTCGTTACACATCTGACAAGTCACAACAGTCCCTCTGTTTCTCTTTACTTTTTGTTTTATTTATTTTTTTTGTGCCCAGGCCTGATGAGGGGAGATTTTTTGGCCCTATAAAAAAAAATAAACACGCAGACACATGCCCACACGTGATACATATAGCAAGTAATTAAGAATAAAATATAGTGTAATAATTGATTGATGGCAGAAGAGCACTCTGCAATTATCAATTAAGAGTAATATATTATGGTTTACATGTATTAATGGCAGAAGAGCACTCTGCGATTATTGATTAAGAGTAATATTTGTAACAATAATTTTCAATAGCCCTTGTTGAGTGCTATCATTTAAGTTAAATCTCCACTTTACCACAGAATCACTACAGACAATTTGAAGCAGATATAGAATAACAATTTTCAGGTTAGAGTAATAAGTAGGTACATATACATATACATGCATGCACATGTACCTATATATATATATATATATATATATATATATATATATATATATATATATATATATATATATATATATATATATATATATATATATATATATATACATGCATATACTCATATATACATAACTAATTAGATGAGCAATAGAAATGCCACTGGGGCTTCATAGTCATACATATCTAGGAGAGAGAGAGAGAGAGAGAGAGAGAGAGAGAGAGAGAGAGAGAGAGAGAGAGAGAGAGAGAGAGAGAGAGAGAGAGAGAGAGAGAGAGAGAGAGAGAGAGAGAGGTTTGTGGTATTCATTTCAGCAAAAGGAGTTATTAGTCCTTTCCACCGATAAAGATGCAACATGCATACTCATACACATCATTGTCATCTGAGGGTGACACAACAAAGGAAAAGGACAGGCTGAACAAACAGTCCGAGCATTGAGAGTTCAGAAACAGGGCAGTGCTAGGCCCCGAGGGAAAAACAAACATGTGCATGTAATCAACTGCATATACATACACATATACACCCACATGCATACACACATAAACACAGCACCATCTTATAGAATAGAAATTTAAAGGAAAAGAAAAGGAAAGACTGAAAGCCCCTCCCCCTCTCTTCCCTTCAAATTATGTACATGAGAGAGGTTTACGTCAGCTTAATCATCATTATTTATTATTTTTATTATTATTATTATTATTATTATTATATATTATTATTATTATTATATTATTATTATTATTATTATTATTATTATTATTATTATTATCATTGTTATAATATTATTATTATTATTATTATTATTATTATTATTATTATTATATTATT
>JAXCGZ010018987.1:90000-92500 GCA_037179515.1 Halocaridina rubra | reverse complement strand
CATTACTACAGCTTTTGTATATAGATAGAGTTATGAATCAAAAGTAGTAATTATTGATACATATAGACATTCACATACATATACATATACATATACATATACACATATACATACATATATACATATAAATACATATACATATACATATACATAGCTGAGATATACTGCAACTGCCATCACTGTTTCACTGCAAAAGTTACCTAGGTACTCTAAGACAATTTAGTTAACAAAACATAGCCCAAGGAAACATTCATATCTTCCTCCAAAAATCCCTCAGATATTAAGTACTTAGGCAATATTATATGATATCAAGATAACCTTTTAGAGAAACACCCCTGTCTCATTCCAACAGTTACCTAATCATAACTTCTGTAAAAAAATATATATTAGCAACAATTTAAGTAAACAAATTACTAAGTCGATCTTCAACAGCTTCATTGCTGACAAGTATGTAAGCATAAAAGCGTTCATTCAAGATAATTACTTGGAAGCAAAGCCCTTGTCTCACTCCAACATTAATCCAAATATCATTTATGTCAGTAAAATGCCATTACTTAACAAGAATTTCATCAGTGAAAAGCGTCTGTCTTCCTCCAATTGAAGTTTAAGTAATAAATAAATAGAGTATGGAGGTCAAATGATATTCTAACGAGAAAAAGCCTTGACGCACCCCAACACTTACCTAGCAACAAATAAAAAACAAAATTCATTTTAAAAAAGCTAATCTTCACTCCACATGCAAGAGCATAAGTGTCTGTCACTGATAAAGCAAGATTATTCTGTATGGGTAGAATTTAGCACATACCTAACCCCCATACAAAGGGATATGAATGAGTAAAGAATAAAAAAAAAATAAAAAAAAAATTACCCCTCGTTGAGAGGGAGTGGTTGTAAATAAAAAAGACAGAGAATGAAAATGCAAATGAGAAAGTGGGTAACCTGTAACACAGTAGGGTGTTAGAGAGAGAGAGAGAGAGAGAGAGAGAGAGAGAGAGAGAGAGAGAGAGAGAGAGAGAGAGAGAGGAGAGAGAGAGAGAGAGAGAGTGCACGGTAGAGATATATGTGGTAGATAATGAAGTGAGTAAGGGTAGAGTGGTAGATAGAACAGGTAGATAGATAGCAACATCTTGTACCTTGGTTGAAAAGGGTAGATAGCAGGCAGATGGGTTGTAGATAGGTAGGTGAGTATCTAAAGAGTGGTAGATAGGTTAGAGAGGTGGTGACGTAACCAGGGTTAAGATTGTAGATTGGCAAGTAAAAGCATAGATAGATAGGTGAATTAGCAGATAGATAACGATTCTAATAAAACGTACATTATACCAGAAGTACTTAAAATGTCCATTATTATTATTTATTATTATTATTAATTTTTATTATTATTATTATTATTATTATTATTATTATTATTATTATTATTATTATTATTATTATTATTATCATCATCATTGCTTATTTTTTTTCCTATCTATCATTTATATGGTTTTCCTTGTTTGTTACTTGTTTGTTTTCTTGTTTGTACATGTACTTCTTTGTTTGTTTTTTCTCAGGTTTGTTTAGTTATCTCATCGTGTCCTTTTCAATGTGATTCTTTGCATATGTCCATAACATTCTGTTTGTTAATATATATATATATATATATATATATATATATATATATATATATATATATATATATATATATATATATATATATATATATATATATTGCGAGGAAGGCATTTCCTTTAATGAGTGTAACACAAAACTATCCTCATCAGACCGGCGCGACTAGAAAACTCTGAGTACGAAGAAAAAGTAGAAGCTTAAGGACAAGGCAGAAATGAGAGAATGACACAAAATAGGCAAAAGACAGGATGAAAGAACAGACGAAGTAATGAAGGCATAAAGACATGGCAGGATTAAGCCCTCAGAAGATGATAGTTAAGCTTTTTGAAAGAAGATAGGTCATAAGAATTCGGATAGACAGAAAGAGGAAGAGAGTTCCAGAGTCTGGAGGTGGTTGCGAAGAAGCAGTTGTTGCTCGGACCAATCCGCGAGCGACAAATCTCCACACAGTAAATGTGAGACGAGCTACTAACTACACTACCGGGGTCGCCCCCCCCCCACACACACACACAGTGTTCACAGATAATGTGTTGGATATTGAAAAAATTGAGTATGAACCACCAATTGGAAAGAGTGACCACTGTGTGTTGTTGATGGAGTATATCATTGAAGATATTCTTCCTGAGAGTAGAGGCACTGAGGACATGCGGAGGAACTATCCGAAAGGAGATTACATCAAAATGAATGAGCTTTTTGCAGTTATTGACTGGAGAACCTTATTTTACAACAAATCTGTACAAGAAATGTATGACATCTTTTGTGAGAAATATGGGAAGATAGTAGATTGCTGCATACCTGTCACCAAAGTAGGTGTAATTCATGCCAGATAGAAATGGTTTGATAATGGGTGTAAAAGAGCTAAGGAGTGGAGAGACAAATGCTGGAAAAGGTATAG
>JAXCGZ010018987.1:72500-85000 GCA_037179515.1 Halocaridina rubra | reverse complement strand
GTACTCTAGAATAAATATAAGATAAAGGAATTACTGCTTGTCCATTCTTACCTTGTACCCGTCTGGTACTAATAATTAGAACGTAGGGTGGAAACCCCTACGTCAATGGTGGCAGCGGTGGGATCATCACACCTGGAAAAACATACGAAGAGACTCTCATAACAGAAGAAACCAGTGCGAAGAAAAGAAAATAAGAATGGCAAACGCAGAAATCCAACATCTCCCAATTCAAGAAATGAGTGACGAGGCAAAACACTGGAGAACTCTCGAACTGGAGGAGCAAGTGCGGCGCCTACAAGCACGCGCCGACGCCGCTCCGTCGAGAAGGAACTTGGTCGACGCCGACAGAGAAACCGACGCCTCAAACATCGACGAACAGCCTGCCGCTCCGAGCCCCGTGGTGACACAGGGAACGCAGCAGGACAAGCCCCCACCCCGTGCCCTGGTTGTAAAGACGCCTCGAGTCAAAAATTCACTTTTATACCTCGACGGCACAAATGTCAAAGACCGCGAGTGTCCGTCCATAATTCCCGCGACCGACTTCCTGAAATACTTGGGTCTGCGGATGAGAAATGACGAGTGGTCAAATAGAGAATATTATAAAACTTTGAAGGAACTATTCCTAAGATATTTCTTAGTAAGCCGAAGTGTGACCGGAGCATTGAGTGAGAATGCCCATTACAAGAAGTATAAGTTGCCGGATCCGACCAAGAAGACGGCGATTCGTCGATTTTACTCGAAGAGAAGAAGGAGAACCCCCTCCTTCCTTGCCTTCTGCCATGAAGTTCTTCAGGACCACCTCCTTAAAATAGCTAAGTACTTGTGATCTGTATCCAGTGAGTAATGGGACAATTAGTAAAAGAAATTGAGGTCGGTGGACGCCGCCATTTTATCTTGTAGTTATGCTTTGACTCAGCCAACCCACCTATGAGGGGTGTGGCGCCTAATAAGTTGATAAAAGTAGAATTTCTGTACCCATTACTAACATGGATAATTTGTACTAATAGCTATAAGCAGTAATAAACTCCGTTTTTTGTTATAATTTGAGTAATGTAAAGAAATTTCGTTGGAAGTGCGTTCCATTTATTTGTATTAATGCTTAGATTGAATTTTAAGAACGCGAATGTATCGATTTTTTAATTGACAAATTTAATGCACGTGAAATCACTATTACAGTATATTAATTTCTTAAGTGTAAGAATTATAGTGAGTAATATACTTGAATCTGCTTTTAAGGTTTTACTTAGAACACGTGTGATTTTCGAGAAAGGATTGCGGAAGTGACCGATCGATCTCCCAACCTCGTTATTATAAATATGTAGTAATTGTACTGAGCTTTGATATTTTAAAGTACGTGTAAAATCATTTTTATATAAATTTCTTAAAGCGTAAGAAATAGAGTGTTAAGATTGCGCCTGTTTTCAAGGTTCTTTCTTTTTTTGTTTGTTTTTTCCCCCGCGGGAGTAATGTTTTAGCGAAAGAAAGACATAAATGACAGATTGTTTTTTAATGTTGTTATGATGAAGGGATTAACATTACGATACGTGTGTGGCATTTTATTTTTGAAGAATAAGAAATTTTGTGATATTGTTTAGAGATGAGTTTTTTAATTTCGCGCTATGCAGGCGAAAGTAAGAGTAAATTAGAGGAATTTGTGCTGTCCTAGAATAGGGAAGGATTTTCAGTGTCACCCAAACATAGCTTCAAGGGAGTAGAATGTTTGTTTGTTCGTGAGAATGGGACCTAGGACTGGTGAGGAAGTCTGTGACCGCACGGCTCAGCCGAGATTTCACCTTTACTCTCCTTCAGAGAGATAAGGAAAAGGGAAACCAACGTTGTAAATAAAAGGGAATTTTACAGAAAGGGGATGATTGTCTTGAAAGTGATATAGCGAATGTGATAGCGAATGAGTATGAATGACTGGGGGTATAATGGGGGGGTTGCTCTAGGGGGTGAAATCGCGGAAAGCACCGTTAGGAAGCATGATTGGGGAGTCTGCGAGGATCGTTCCCCTGCTCCGCCAGGTCCTTCTGCATGCCATATCAGAGTGTATTTATGGGAGGTGATGCGCTGTTGCAATATCTAGTGAGGGATATGGATGAGAAGGTAATTCTCCACCTGCCCAGATATGGTTGAAATGCCGAGTTTGTTTTATTTTTGTTTTGTCCCCTACTCCGCCATTGAGATTATTATTCGATTTCCGAGAGATTCCAAGATAGATGTTACGTGATAAAGGACGTGAATCTATGAATGATTCTTCATTTTCTTTGCTAGCTGCAGTATATACATTATTTGTCTGAAGAGATATGTTAGATTGATAAAGTAAAACTTTGCGAGTTTTAGCCATGATAATGTTTTATCAAAATTATTTCAGCTTGGTCATAAAGAAAGAGTGAGAGCTGACACGAAATGACAACAAGAATGTTACACAGCTGTATCCCGTATTTGAGAGAGCAGAAGTTTATCCAGAAGCCAAAAGAACAGGGGAGAAAACAGCGCCCACATGCGCACCCCCGTAAAAGCAAACAGACAGAGCAGTTATAAGTCAAATTCGAGATAGTAAAAGAATATATATATTTTATGTTTGAATTGTCCATGTACAACTCCGTACGAGAATTTGAAACTTAAGCAAAATGCATTCTTTACTGTTGCTAATGAAATATAATTTTTGTTTTTATTATTGCATACACAGAGATAGACTTTTTATATTCTTTGATACCTGTTTTTGTTATATAGTTCTTTTTGTATTGAAGAAATCTTTAAAACCTTACTTAAAGAGTTTTGAAAAGATTATCTAGAGATAACTATGGTTAATCCCTATCATTTTCATGAATTTTAGATTACAATTGAGCTAATTAAAGATAATTGAGATTATTAGAGATTATTTGCTGAGTTTTAAATTTAAAACTAATGATATTTAAGTCATTATAAGACGTCTGTTAAGAAAAAGATATTTGTACTTTTGTAGATAGTAGTAGGGATAGTGTCACATATGATTTTAATCTTTTGTTTTAATTTCATCAGAGTGGGTGCGCTCCGACTCAACCCTCTGATTTATAGCAAGAAAGGAATTGTCATTATAGATGAGGATGTGTATGCTGTTACAGTAAAGTCCATATCAAGATTAAACAGAAAGGAATGGATTTATGCTTCGACAGTTCTGCAGTTGTACACTAAGTTCTTTTTGCTTTTGTTTTTGTTAATGAGGAAATAAGAATAGCCCTCTGACAATAAACGTAAGACTCTATCGATAGTCATTGCTAACGTTTGTTCACGTTCATTTGTTTATTTATTTTATTATTAGAGATACTCTGCGACACTTTTTTATTTTCAGTACAAGTTAAAAGGAAGAGGCCCGTCTCAGCTGACACAGGGTGGAAACCGCAACGTATTTCAAGGTCGCCCAGTCTATCTCTCTCTCTCTCTCTCTCTCTCTCTCTCTCTCTCTCTCTCTCTCTCTCTCTCTCTCTCTCTCTCTCTCTCTCTCTCTCTCCTACCTTTCACTCGACTCTGAGCCTGACAGAGGCTCCGTACAATGCTAAAAGAACGTTGCTGTCTTTGATTTTTTGTGTGTGTGTTTTTTCCAGCGAAGCTAGGCGATAATTGTGCCTACATTTTATTGCAGTCAATAGATTGTTGCATGCTGTTATTGCATAAATACTGATAAGACATCGGTAGTACCGCCATTTGCATAAATGTTTGTGCCACATGTCGCAACTGTTTAGAGAATAGATAGAACTCCCATTGACAAATTGTGGAGCCAGCGAGTTGCCACTTATGCTCTATATATATACATTGATTATGACAGCAGGAATTTAAATATTAAAAGAGACTGTGTTAGAATGAGCATTACTATGAAGTATAAGTATAGAACTCTGTTCTTACTTCTGAATGCCAGTCTCCATTGTATATATATTGATATTTCTGATTTAGTATACTTATTTTTATTGTTTATTATTCTTATTTTGATCATGATTATTAGTAATGTTATTATGTTGACTGATATTGTTGCTATCTCTCAATGGCCTGTTGCTAATTATTATTTTTGAAATGAAATCAGCAGTAACTTGATGATTTGTATCTTTTATCTGAATTCATGCTTGATGTTACTGTAGCCACCGCTAATAAGAATGTTTCTTTAGTGGCTTTTCTCAGCATTTAATGATTGTTCTTTTTGACATTTATAGTAGAGTAATGCTATGTAGCAGTTGCTAAGCCCTAAGTATCTTGGAATAATAATCTAGTTGTGTAGACACATACCTTCCATTACCACCCTATTCCTAGGCAGCCCCGACCTGCAAGTTCTAAAAGTCTTTAGATTTTGTCCGCTCAGACAAGTCCCTAGTGCCCAATGAATAGAGATTGCAATCACTTGCAGTTGCAGGGGAGGCAAAGTATAGCCTCGATTACCAACGTATGGCCATTGTTGGTACCCTGAAGTCATAGGGAACCTTTCTTACAACTGTAGTAGTGACAGAGGTTCAAATTTTCATCCCGAGATCTGCTTCGAAGGTACGTGTGGATGGCCGTACGGAAGAGAATCGCTGTGACGTTGCAGGTCTCCTGCGTGGTGGTCTTAGTCAAGATCGGCCGAGGGCGGGACGAGGAAGCCAGGCTGGAAGGATTAGAAAGGTGCCCATCCTTCCTTTTTGTCTTGCCTATCCGAGTAAAGGAGATATGGTAACAAACCTGGGCCTGCAGCAAGGACGGCGGGGGAGTGAAAAAATGAAATCCCCGAGGGAAACCGTGGAATCGCGCCTAGCAAGGATTCATGAGCAAGGGACAGAGAAAATAAAAGTCGTCCTAGACAGAGAAAACAAAGTCCTAAAAAAACACTCTAAAAGGCCATGTAAACGAAAAAATGAAATCCCCGAGAGAAACCGTGGAATCGCGCCTAGCAAGAATTCATGAGCAAGGGACAGAGAAAATAAAAGTCGTCCTAGAAAGGAAAGAAATAAAAGTTTTAAACTACTTTAAAAAACCATGTAATCTTGATGAAATCCCAGAAACAAGGAAATCCCCATACATGTCATAACTGTAGTGAAAAGAGAGGAAAAGAAACACAGAAATATTTTAAAATATTTTAATAATACCTTTAGAAGCCACGTAAACGCGTTGATGGGATTCAAACAGAAAGAAAAATAATCCCTATACATGTCCAAACTTTAGTGAAGAGAGAAAGAAGGGTATTTAAAAATCCCTTATTAGTTAATTAAAATTACCCCCGTATAAGAACTGAAAAAATGGGAAAGAAAATGTCCCCACCGTCTTTGTCCACTGTGCTAAAAGACAAAATATTTTTTTTTATTTTTATTTTTTTTGTTTTACTAGCTTTAAGATAATTTTAAGCGAAAACTCAGAGTCTCCCTTAGATATAGTTTTGAATAAGTGCCATTGATAAATTGTATGATTTGCACTAAGAGTAATAAGTTGCTTTTCTGCTTGAATAATATCAGTGTTTTGCTTAGATGTTATCACAGTTTTGCTTTAGTATTATTCTTGTTTGAATTATGATTTAATCTTTAGGTTCATTAAGTTTTTATATTAATTGGTCTCTGAATAGTAATTGCATATTGAAATAGTAAATGTTTTGACTTTACACACAGTAAAACATGTTTTGTTTCAGGAGTAGTTTTTAAGGCTTAATTTTAAGACAAATCAATGCCCCCGAATAATGATAGGAATAGAATTTATTAAAATAAGGTTTCTTATAGAAATTACTGTTGATGTTATGGTTTATATCATTTTAAATGTGTATACATGCCAATACTCTACCTCATTTGTTTGCTAATGTTCTACATGAGTCATAATTTTACTGTAACTAACTCAATTTTGTCTTTGAAGAAACGAGAGAAGTAGATGAATTAATGGTTTGATTTAAACTGACTTTTGATCTTAATTAATGTTTGATATTAGTTACACACTGAAATTATACTGTTTAAGTTATGTTTGTTTAAATATAAGAATATGTTTGTATTAAAGATTTCCAACAAGGAAATAGACTCTGCATGCTCTAGTTGTCTGTAGAAGTACTATATATATGTTATATTTGTGTAATTTGTTTAGGGTTCATAGAAATAGGATTTCTTAGATGATAACTTAAATAATTCGGCCCTGTTTTTATTGTAAACAAATGTTAGTTTAGGATGATGAAACTGAAATAAGAGATATTTCAGTGTAGTGGGGAGGGATGTCGTAGGACTTTTGGCTAGGTGTCAAAAGAAACATTGAACACTCTCTCCAGTGTGTAATAGGATGAGGCCTATGGTTAAGAAGGGTCACGAAGATATATAGCTGGTCCCATGGGACTCGACATCTGGCGTATCAAATATCTCAAGAGGGTGAGAGATATAAACCAGTCCTTTATTCCCCATACCACACAGAAACACTTGTCCTAAATGTGAAGTACATGCCCGGGGGAGATACCCAATGGCAATAGGCCATTACCACCCACTCCTTTACAATAGGCTCGTTGGAATAGCTCCTCCCCAAAATAGGCGGGAATCCACTTCGAACCTGGAGTTGATTTGCCGAGTTGGATGTCAAGCCACGCCTTGCCCTCAGGGTATTTCAAGAACCACCCAAGGCAGACAGAGTTAGTTAGAACTTTGCCAGGGGCACGAATAGATCAGAGATTGAGTTAATCATAGGGTGGGGGCATTGAGGCGTCGAAGATGTGTTGTACTCTAGAATAAATATAAGATAAAGGAATTACTGCTTGTCCATTCTTACCTTGTACCCGTCTGGTACTAATAATTAGAACGTAGGGTGGAAACCCCTACGTCATAATAATAATAATAATAATAATAATTAATGATAATAATAATAATAATAATAATAATAATAATAATAATAATAATAATAATAAGAATAATAAAAATAATAATAATAATAATAATAATAATAATAATAATAATAATAATAATAATAATAACATTATAAGCAAATTGAGAATACTTAATACGGGAGACAGAGGACGCAGAACTCCATATATATAAAATATATTAACATTACACGCCCAATAATCAAGAAAAATACAATAAAAAAAGAAAAAAAATATGTTGTCTATTAAAACGTCTGACTTATTTAAGAGTTTTCGGACTTATTAGGAGCACGTCGGGGCCACCACTTGCATCCCACTTCATTCCATTTACTTAAGTGTGTGTACGTGAGTGCGTTTCTTATGCTAAAATGGTACTTACATTTAATTTGAAGGATCTTATTTTTGGGACAATGCATCATATATATATATATATATATATATATATATATATATATATATATATATATATATATATATATATATATATATATATATATATATATATATATATATATATATATATATATATATATATATATATATATATATATATATATATATATATATATATATATATATATATATAATTATATATATATATATATATATATATATATATATATATATATATATATATATATATATATATATATATGTGTGTGTGTGTGTGTGTGTGTGTGTGTGTGTGTGCGTGTGTGTGTGTGTGTGTGTATGAAGATTTTCCTCCATCAATGATCCCACACATCTAATAGTGTACTAAACGAGCCTTCTGAGTTAGCAGGGATTGACAAATAAGACCCTATTTTTTCACTCCAAAAATAGAAATCGAACCCGCAACTTCTTGGTTGGGAGCTGAATACTCTTCCATAGCTCACAGTGTACTCAGTCAAGCTGATGAGATGAAACAGTTAGCAAATAACAGACATAATTTTTGTCTGAATTATTATCCAGAACAGTTCTGGTTTCTGAAATACAGTATATAGAATCTGTGGATGGATTCGGTTTTACGTCACGAACTCCCTTTTCTACTAAGGGCTAGGACGGTTGCCTTCTTACGAATGACTTGTTTTGGCAGATGTAATCGTTGCCCTGAGTGTATGCCCTTACTAACCTTTGTAAAATAAAAAAAAATGTAAAAAAATCTATTAGGATTAACCTTTTAACCAGCATACAGGAGGGGTTTTCCAGACAAAACTTCTTTTTCTGATCCCACATTATTGTTGTTGTTTGACGTTTCATGTGTCTATCAATCCCCGTTATAGGGGGTGACCACAGACAGGTTGGAGTTGGGGAATTAAGGCTAGATGCCCTTTCCTAACGCCTAATGGTGGGTTCGAACACAGGTCTGTCACTTTTCCAATAAAGTGCTCGAACCACTGCGCTACCGTAATCCTCATTTTTTTAATCATATTAAATATAAATATTTAAAGTGACACACTTTAATTTTGGAAAAGAAAAGTAAATCCAAAAATATTTAAGTTTTTGAATTATATAATAATTAAATAAAATAAAAATTAAGCCATATAAGGAGATCTCCTGCTAAACACAATTTATGTCCTTGACAGTAAAGATTTTTCAAATTTTGATTAAGAGAATACCAAAAAAAAAAAAAAAAAAAAAAAAAATTTGCTGCCAAAATTCAAATACTTGTGTTTCTATGAACCCACGTTCGGATGGGGTAGACAAAGACAGGGAGGAGCTGGGAAATTAAAGCTGGGTGCCCTTCTTAATGCCCCACTGTGGGCTCCAACGCGGGTTTATTTCATAACTCGAGAGTTCTAACCACTGCGATACCGCGCAATACTAAATTATAAAAACAAGAATCTCAATGTATAAGAAACCTCCAAAAACTATATTTTGCATCAAACGAAATAGGAATTTTCCGGCGAAATTCAAATTCTTAGACATAAAGTATAAAAATATGAAGTGTATTTGCAGACTTCATGGGGAAACCGCGGAGCGTAGTGGATAGAACATCCGACTCGAGAAGGGACAGGCCTGTGATCGAGCCAACCGCTAGGTGTTATGTAAGGCTTTCAATCTTAATTCCCAGATCCAATCTATAGATAGGAGATAAGATTTTGTCTGGAAAAACACTATTTTGTCTTCTAAAAGATATGCATTTTGGCAAAAACAACAACAACAACAACAAAAATCGCCAAAATGCATATCTTTTAAAAGATAAAATAGAGACTTTTTCCAGACAAAATCTTATCTCCTATCTATAGATTCTGTTTAAACTTTCTTGAGACAAGGGACTTAAAACTACTCTGAGCAAATCAATTAGCCACCAAAAAAAAAAAAAAAAAAAAACTTTTCTCATAAGCCAAAATGCATATCTTTTAAAAGATAAAATATAGACTTTTTCCAGACATAATCTTATAGCCTATCTATGGATTCTGTTTAAAATTTCTAGAGAAAAGGGACTTAAAACTACTCTGAGAAAATCAATTAGCCACCAAAAATATTACCTTTTCTCATGAAAAAGGGAAATTATAAGCCTATGTATACATTCTTCTGAATATCTCACTTATTATGTTAAAAATACCTTATCAAATAAGCTTATTGAGCCCAAATATTGTTCAGAACAAACCTCTTAGCCACTAAACTAGTTTTTCCCGCCATAGAAAGATACAAAACAAGAACTTTTCCCGCCAAAATTCATATCCTGCCAAATACAATGAAAAAAAAAATCTTTTCCCGCCAAAATTCATATCCCGCCCAATATAAACAAAAAACAAGTGTTTTTCTCACCAGAATGAGCTTCCCGCCAAAGGTAAATAACAAAGAAGAGGTTTTCCCGCCAAAACTAATTTAACGCCAAGGAGAACTAGCGAGACAAAAAACAAAAACCGCTAGAATATGTCACCCTTATAGGCTATTTCACGCCAATTTAAGCGAGAAATATCATTAACAGAGTCTCTCTCTCTCTCTCTCTCTCTCTCTCTCTCTCTCTCTCTCTCTCTCTCTCTCTCTCTCTCTCTCTCTGGGTAATTTTACTGTCAGGACGTAAATTATGAATAAAGAGTCGACTTTTCCCTCATTTCCTGAAAACAAAAAATTCTCCAATAAAAATGGCGGCAAAAGGAGAACAAAAAAGAACTGATGGAATGGGTGAGTTTGGGCAGGCTAAGATGAAGCCTATTTGACTACCATTTATTCCAGTTGTGGCAACCTTGAATTATATTTAAGTAAAATATAATTTTTTTTTCTTATTTCTTGTTTATTTATATTATTAAAATATGTAAAATAAAAATACTTAAGACAGTTTTTACATTAGTAAAATCAAACGCAATTGTACAATTACAAACAAACAACCAAGCAATAGATATATGAATAAGAAGTAGATAAAATTATAAATTAATATACTAAGTATATAAAGCTGAATCACAATACGAGATATACAGTACTACTACTACTACTACTACTTCTGCTGCTACTACTACTACTACTAACAACAACAACAACAACAACAAGTAGTCTTCTGCTTGAACTAAAAATCCCAAAAAGATTGGACGCCTTACATATCCCCCCCCCAAAAAAAAAATAATAATAATAATAATGATAATAATAATAATAATAATAATAATAATAATAATAATAATAATAATAATAATAATAATAAGAAAGGGAATAATAAAAAAATGAGTAGATAAATGAACAAACGAATGAAAAAATATAAAGTTATAGAAATATAATATTAATAGTACGTTGAACTATCTTACACCTTTAATGACAATGAAAAAGATCTGTCCAGCAACTTTAAGATATAACAATGATAGTAGAAATACTTCTGCCATTAATGCTATTACTACTGCTACTGCTACTACTTGTACTAGTAGGAGGAGCAATAATAATAATAATAATAATAATAATAATAATAATAATAATAATAATAGTAATAATGATAATAATAATAATAATAATAATAATAATGATAATAATAATAATAATAATAATAATAACAATAATAATTATTATTATAATAATAATAATAAACTCCATGTTTTAGTTTTGAACTAAAAAATAATGTTTGAATGTTTGATTTTCATGTTTGTATTCCTTCCACGCGTAAACCACATTCTTTTCCAAAGTGAACCCGACATTCCTTCTCTCTCTCTCTCTCTCTCTCTCTCTCTCTCTCTCTCTCTCTCTCTCTCTCTCTCTCTCTCTCTGTCTTATAGTTCCATTGATTTATAAAACAATAGCAAACAAACAAAAACATTTATTTCCATTTTGTACATTGGTTATTCAACATTAATAGTAACTTATAAGTAGACATGTAATTAAACTAATAAATAAGAGGGTTAGACATATAGTTAAATTAAATGTAGCTTTCATAGAAAATAATAATGCTGTAATAAAAATGTTAACAATAATGTTAATAATAAAGTAGTAAGTATGCCACTAGATACAGGATCGTTATTATCGGCATCATTTCCATATTTGTTTCCTTACAATGAGAATAATTAGTTCTTAATGAGCAGCAACTATTTGTCCAAACGAAAACTATATAGTTTGCCTTTGAAAGCTGTGAAGGAGGATGCATTTTTAAGATGCTCTGGAATATTATTCCAGAGTGTTGGCCCTTTGATAGTGATCATCTTTGAACCTGCTTCTGTGTTTGTTCTGTGAATAAAGAGCTCACTGCTCTGTCTTGTGTTGGTTCCCCTTATATCCCTGACTGTTTTTAAATCAAATAGCCAGCTAGAATAATGATGGTCCAAAATTTTGAATACAAAAACATAAATAGCATAAGCGACCTTATTTTCTGCCCGCAGCCACCCAAGTTTATTGAGAGCTGGTGTGATGTGGTCATATTTCCTTATTCCTCCCAGGGCAACTCGAGCTGCAAAATTAATAAGCTTCTGTATTCTGTTTATCTGAGTCTTAGTGGTAGCTCCCCAAACAGTTGTGCAGTAATTAATGTGACTTAGGGCTAGAGATTCAACAACAGATATTCGAATGGTAGTCTCAAAATTGTCTTTTATACGTGATAAGTACATTAATGTTCCTGTAACCTTTTTGCATACTTTATCTATGTGGGAATCAAACAACATGTGGTTATCAAAGTGAATTCCTAGGTTTTTGACTGTTTTGCTAGGTGTGATAATATTGTCGCAAAAATTAATTGTTGTGTTTTCTGGAATTTGTGCTATGTGGAACCTTGAACCAATAAATATGCACTGTGTTTTACTTTCGTTAATTAACAGCCCAATTTCTTGGAAATAGGTTTTAATTTTTGACATAGTGTTTTCTGCTCTTAAAGTTAGCTCTGGGAGATTATTAATATCACCACTAAGGAGTAGTTGAGTGTCATCTGCATATTGTATGACTAGACAGTCAGAAATGAAAGAAGATAGATCATTTACGTAAATGGAGAAGAGGATAGGACCAAGTACTGATCCCTGTGGAACTCCAAATGATACATTTTTTGGCACAGAGATAATGTTGTTAAGACGTATGGACTGTTTACGATTAGATAGATACTCGCTAAACCAGCTTGGATCAATATTTAAGTTAATACATTTACTTAAAAGAATTTCATGGTTTACGCCGTCGAAGGCTTTTGATAAGTCTAATAAAATAAGCAAAGATATTTTTTTCATACCTATATTATTATATATACTATTCGTAACTTTAAGCAGTGCAGTTTCCGTCGAGAGTTTTGGTCTGA
>JAXCGZ010018987.1:35000-67500 GCA_037179515.1 Halocaridina rubra | reverse complement strand
CTGTTCTTTGACCCAAGCCCAGAATTGGCACCCAAACTGGCATTCTTTAGGTGCCCTCACACCATAGGTTATGGGGTGTTCCTCCCTTCTCTGGGAGCCTATTGGTGGAGGCATGACCAAGAAACTATGCCCCGCAATCTGTTTGTGTGTTTCAATGACTCGAGGTGACACAAAACGACCGAGGGGAGTCAGAGTATTGTGGAGGCCTATACAGATAGAATTACATTAAGGGGAAGGGGGCACTGAGGCCTAGAGTTATTTTGTAGCTTCTAAATACATCAAGTGTTAAGTATCTTCGCATATCTATTATCACCTTGCATGCGCGAGACCTGGTCTGTAGTGTAGAGAATATCTACAGTGACGGATATAAGTCATGCCCATGAGTGTCCCATGTGTAAGCTAGAAATCTCAAGTGGCTTCTCTGTTCTTTGAACCAAGCCCAGAATTGGCACCCAAACTGGCATTCTTTAGGTGCCCTCACACCATAGGTTATAAGGTGTTACGCCCTTCTCTGGAAGCCTCTTGGTGGAGGTACGATCAAGAAACTATGCCTCGCCATCTCTTCGTGTGTTTGAATGACCCGAGGTGATACAAAAGGGTCAACCAACGACCGAGGGGAGTCAGAGTATTTTGGGCGCTTATACAGATAGCATTATGTTAAGGGGACGGGGGAATTAAGGCCTAGAGTCATTCTGTAGTGTCTAAATAAAGTAAGTGTTAAGTATCTTCGCATATCTATAAGCACCTTGCATTAGATTAGACCTGACCTGTAGTGTAGAGAATATCTATACGACACTAATGTTTCAACAATATTTCAATGTAATGTTGTTTCTGTACTATTACTTGTTGTTTTAATGCCCTTCCCAGTAAAAAGTTTTAAGTACCATGCTGTACATAGGACATATGCAAGCTGACATTCCCTTTGATATACAGTCCCTGTACGTTATGTATTTAGCATAAAATAGATATTTCTTTATGACTGTTTCACCAAGACAGGCAAACAAAAATAAAAAATAAATCTGCACTCATCGGGCAAGAAAACACAAAGTAATGAGAACCAGAGACGGGGAATGTTGTGACTTGTCAGATGTGAATGAATGATAAGGGATGTGTAATACACATCCAAGAATATTCGGTGTTGATGTAGGCATAGAAAAAGAACCGTAACTGAAGGAAGACTTAACATCGAACTGTCCTGGACAGTCTTAAGTCCAAAAGATCCTTCAACTGTAGTATGGCAACGGGCTGTATATGACATTTTCATAGACTTTCGTAAGGATAAACTTTTATAAATCACTCTCTTTAAGAGTATATAAATATAGTGATAATCGAATTTCAGAATATAGTATAATGATGCACTAGACAGCAGCCCTGCTGCGTCACAAACACAGAGGGAGAGACTAAAAATGAAACAAGTGACACATATGTTACATACTTGAGATTAACTGCAGAGGAGTGGGTAGAGTGAAAAAGTTTTGGTTGTATATTCTGATATTGTACTCTCACTATCTTTATTTATTCAAAGAATAGTTGACTGGTAGATATTTGTCTATACAGATATCTATGAAAATGTCACTTAAAGGTATTTAATGTAAGCTAAAGACTGAATTACATTCAAACAATAATCAAAGAGTTATGAAGACAGCTGAACATATGCTGAAGAGTAAGAATCTGTATATTATACATTCTAGAAAATGAATTATATTATAACTGAATACTCAGTACATGTTATGAAGACAGAAAAATATAAAAATGTAACCATTTATGGGAAAAATTAAAAAGTAGTTTTGCTTCTCAGCTTAAATATACAAAAACCCAGAGGGACATAAGACTAGAGGCATAAAAAAAAGGAGGTACGGTACATTTGCAAAAGATTACTATAATGAGTCAGGAGTCATACCAGGATGGTTTGGACATCTGGTGAAAAGGGATGCAGAGAATACTGGATGGATTCAGACAGACATAAGACTGGGAGAAGGACTGCATACCCGACAATTCGTAGCAGAATAACATTATAATAATAATAATAATAATAATAATAATAATAATAATAATAATAATAATAATAATAATAATAATAAGAAGAAGAAGAAGAAGAAGAAGAAGAAGAAGAAGACATTTTAGCATCCTCCATTCCAGCTCTACCAAATGCTATAGATCTTCAATCTCGAAAATATTACCCCTGATTACCTCAAGCCATTGCTTGAACTAAAATACAGTCAATGCCTCCCCCCCCCTCCATTTGGCTTAATCATAAATGAGAGTAAAGGTTAGGCTTATCTGACTGAATGACTGATGACTGCTTTCAGGAATCTGTTAACAGTGACTGATGAGCAAGTAAATGATGTTAACACCTTGGAGTTCTAGCCCTTGAAGAGGGAAGGGAGCTCTTCTAGACAGATTGTAGGGGAGTGGGCTTCTAGGCCTAGCAGAGGGAGCAGTGATCTACCTCATACACCTTTAGGGGGGAGGGGCCTGTTCTAGACACCTTGTAGGGGGAAGTGGTCTGTCCTGGACACCTTGTGGGGGGCAGGGATCTTCTCTAGACATCTAGCAGAGGAAAATAGTTTGTTCTAGATTTCAAATGAGGGGATAGGGAGCTGCTTTAGACACCTCTTAGGTTAGTTTTCCTGTAAATCTAATATTAAATTTGATACTGATATTTATTAAAACCCAAAATATTTAAAGAATCTTAAAGATTTCTGCCAGTTCGCTCCCTAAGTTAATTTCAAATTAATATAAAAATTCATTTAAAGCCAAAAATACTTGTATACCAACAAAACTGAATGGTATTAGAAATGCCAGTCCTCCATTTAATTCAGAATTGAAATTTAAATTAAATTACAGCTAAGAATGTTTCAGAGATTTTGAAGGTTTTAAAAAATGCAGTTTCCCCCTTGATTTAAAATTTAAATTTAAATTCACTTAAACAAAAAATATTTAAAGTAAACCATTTTTTTTTTAAATGCAAGTCCTCCCCTTGATCCAATATCTAAATTAAATTCATTGACAGCTAAGAATGTTTTGGAGTAACTGAAGGCATTAAAAAATGCAATTTCTCCCCTTGATTTAAAACTAAAAATTATATTCATTTGAAGCCAAGAATGTTTAAAGGAAATTGAAGGTTTTTATAACCCCTTCACTAAAAATTAAAATACATATTCATTTTAAGATAACGATTAAAAGAAATTCAATATTTAAATGAAAAATTTCATTCCTCCTCTTGATTCAGAATTTAAATTCAAATTAATTTAAAACCAAAAATTTCCAAAGAAAAGTGAAGGCTTTTAAAAATCAGTCACTCCCTTTTCATAAATTTTAATTTAAATTCATTGAAACCCACGAATGCATTAAGGAAACTGAAAGTTTTTAAATGCTAGTCCTACCCTTGATTCAAAATCGAAATATTAAAATTCATTTAAAGTGAGAAATTGAGTTTTTAAATATGTTGGTCCAGACATTGATTAAAATTCAAGTTTAAATTAATTTAAATCCGAGAATACTTCAAGGAAATTGAAAAGTATTTAAAATGTTAATCCTTCTGTCGATTCAAAATAAAATATTAATAATGAAATTCACTTAAACCCGAAAATATTTAAAGTGGTTTTAAGTGTCTTTATCCTTGAGTCGCCTCAAAACGAATATTTATATTCAAATTCACTTCAACTCATAACATTAAGAGATTTTAAGTGTATTTACAATAGGTCAGTAGGATGAAAACTAAAATTATCTTTAAAATTCACTTAAACCCCAAAATTTAAAATACTGAAAAGAACTGAGAGCTTCTATAAAATCCAGAGAAGTCCTCCCATTGATGTAAACACATAAGCGTCCAGCACCTGTTCGAATGCCTCGAGGCGACATTAGCCTCTGCTTCCTAATCAAGCTATTCACGACTTTGGGGGATATAGTGGGGGTCTTTGGGGGTATGTGAGGGTATTTGGGGTATATGGGTACGCTAACCACATGACCATTCACTTTCTACGATTATATTCGAGAGTAGAACTGAGATTATGGTCTGTCCTTTTACAGCATTTGAAGGCGGATTAATTTCGTATAGGACTCAGTGGGTGCGAAATAGCGGTTTGATCCAAGCATATATTTTATAACTTTGAGGGATATATAGAGGTGCTTAGAGGGTATATTTGGCATCTGGGCCTATTTGGTGGTGTCTGAAGGGTATTTTTGGGGTATTTGAAAGATATATGAGTACGTTAAAAACTGCTCAACGAACGCTAACAGCATTCTACGATTATCTTCTAGCGTATGATCCGAGATTATGTTGTGTCCTTATATAGGTTCCACTGACGGATTATTCTCGTTTGGAAGTCACAGTGGGTGCGAATTAGCGGCTTAGTTCAAGCACAGCATGAGTTGGCTTGAGCTTTTGCAGATAGTGTTATCACTTTTTTATTTTTTTTAAAGCGTGATACCACGAAGGGCAAAGAAAATTGTTATCATAGGGACTGGGCATGAAGAAAACATAGAACAAAGAATAACAGAGATGTGAAGTGTTGTGCCTTGTCAGATGTGAAGGGATAATAAGAGATGTGTAACGAATATCTGAGAATATTTGGTGCAGTTGTAGGTATAGAAAAAGAACCGTAACTGAAGGAAGACTTAACACGAACTGCCCTTGACATTCTTCCTTAATTCCAAATAAACACATTAACATTTGTAAAAACATGAATCATATTTTACCCCTACCGGGACTCGAACCTACGACACCTAATTACTGTGCCAAGGCGCTACCAACTACACCACAGAAGGTATAAAAGAGAAACCAAACTTTCAGCTTAACTGCTATACTAGGAATGAACGCATTCTTTTTGAAAGCCTTTTTGTTCATATTACAGCTTCTCCCAACCTCACTTGTGACTTCGTTTTCGCATTTAATTCATATCCCAATCTAAATAGGCATCAATAATCATCAAATAAACACAGTAATATATGGGAAAACAGGAATCATATTTTACCCCGACCGGGTTCTGTGGTGTAGTTAGTAGCGCCTTGGCACAATAATTATGTGTTTTAGGTTTGAGTCCCAGTCGGGGTAAAATATGATATATATATATATATATATATATATATATATATATATATATATATATATATATATATATATATATATATATATATATATATATATATATATATATATATATGATATAATAGAGATTTCTTAAAACGTCAATATATATTCTATTCTAATTAGATAACACAATAATAATAATAATAATAATAATAATAATAATAATAATAATAATAATAATAATAATATACTATTCTTCTTCTTCTTCTTCTTCTTCTTATTATTATTATTATTATTATTATTATTATTATTATTATTATTATTATATTATTGTTATTATTATTATTATTATTATAATTGCTATTATCGTAAGTCACAAAAGAAATATTCACACCAATCTCTCTCAAGTAAGTATGTTTACTCGCTAACTTATGACATGCAAAAGAATGTTTTGAGTCTGGGTGAGAAATCTGCCAAACCTTTTAAGCAATAAATAAAAAAAAAAATACTCCAAACACGAATAAAAGCAAACATACAATATGTATTCCTTAAACTAATAATAAAACAAATACATCCACACTTTGTATACCTCTAAATAATAAATATAAAAAAAACGTACAATATATGTGTATCACTAAATAATAATAAAATACACTATGTGTGTATATTCAGTTAACAATAAATAATAATAAAACAAACATACACGATATGAAAACCTCTAACAATGATCAAACACCACACAAAGTATTCCTTAAAATAAAACACAAATAAAAACACAATATATGTACATTACATACACAATATGTGTACCTTAACACAATAATAAAACACATACACAATATGTATCTCAAATCAATACAAAAACACATACAGAATATGTGTACCTCTATATATTATTATGCACAATATGTGTACATATAAGAAAAATATACACTCAATGTGTACCTTTAAATAAGAATTGAAACACATATACGCTAATGTGTACCTCTAAATAATAATACATTATACATAATATGTATACCATTGTATACTAATATATATATATATATATATATATATATATATATATATATATATATATATAATATATATATATATATATATATATATATATATATATATATATATATAATGGCCCCATTCCTCCATGCTGTTGCCACATATCCCCCATCATCCTGCCTGGGTCAACTAGAGCCACAGCTGATTTACCTCCGCCGCCTCATCACCTGGCAACCCCCTTCACACCAGTCCATCCCAGTTCACTGTGCTAGCGAATGTGTGATATCACTATGGCATGCGTCATCTATACACAATCTTCCTCCACTCATTCCTATCTCTAGCACGATCTCTTCCCTGATTCACTGATATTCCACGTGCATCCACTGTTCTTTTCGAACCATCCATCCATCTCATTCTAGGTCTTCCTCTTGACCTTATTTCAACCATTTCCGCACTCCACACTCTCTTTGCTAGACATTCAGCACTCATTCTTTCCATGTGTCAAAACCAACTCAACTCCCTCTGATCTATCTTATCCGACAGGTTCATTCCAACACCCGTTCTCTGCCTAACATCCCCATTTCTTACTCTAGATAAGCGAGTCATACTTCTCAAACGCCTCATCTCCATTACATTCAACTTGTTCCTTTCATCCTCTCTTGCATTCCAAGTCTTTGCTCCATACAGTGCTATTGGCACAATACCTTTAAATACAAATACTGGAAAAAAAAAGCTACAATATGTGCATCTCTCAATAATAATACATATATACCTCTAAATAATAAAAATAAAAAAAATGCGGTTGCCAATAATTAAAAACACGCAGATGCAATACGGGTTCCTCTAAATAATGACAAACTACACACACGACCACACACACACACAATATGTATACCTATAATAATAATAATAATAAACACAATATGTGTGCCTCTGTATAATAATAATAATAATAATAATAATAATAATAATAATAATAATAATAATAATAGTAATAATAATAATAGTAATAATAATAATAATAATAATAATAATAATAATAATAATACAAACAATATTTGTAATTAATAATAAAGAAACACACATTATATCTACATCTAAATAATAACAATAAAAATACACTATCGCAAAACGTGTAATTGTATTAATGAAAAAAACACAATATGTGTGCTTTTGAATGATTAAAAAAAACACTCAACATAAAAAAAAACATTCATAATATGTGTACCTTTAAAAAAAACCCACACACAATACGATAAAAACACACACGATATAGGTGTAGATATTGAGTATATAAAACCTGTACGGAGCGTATAAAATATTGGTCCTATCTATAAGCATATCGCCCATAAACACAAAAGCAAACAGGACATCTGTGAATAATAAAACACCAGAAAACACAGAGAGGTGTATCCTAAGGGTAGGTTGTAAAACTACCGGCATCTATTATATCTACATATAGCATTGCAAAACCTGTTTGTAAAACATAAAACACAAAAGTTCTTTCAGAGATCAATGACACATTTAAATTCAAATATCATGTCATAGTCTGACTTTATTTTTTTTAATTAATAGTATTTTAAAGTGTTTTAAATTCAATGAAAAAAAACATTTAAATCTCTATAAATGGTCAAGGTCTGTTTTTAAAACAGCCAAATCCAATCATTTTCAAATCAAAGGAAAACTTATAACACTATATAAAATATCACAGTCTGTTTGAAAAAAAACACAAGTTTAAATTGTATTAAATAAAAAAAAAATACATATATATATATATATATATATATATATATATATATATATATATATATATATATATATATATATATATATATATATATCATATGATTTCTGAAAAATATAATGTTGTAAAACACTTTTAAATAAAACAAAATATTAACATTTATATAAAATATCACAGTCTGTTATTGAAAACAACATTTTCAAGTATTTTAAAATAAAAAAATATATATATAAATCCAAATAAAACATGTTTTCTGAAAACAAAAATGTAAAAAGTTATTTTTAATTGACTATACTATTAAAATTCTCTCTCTCTCTCTCTCTCTCTCTCTCTCTCTCTCTCTCTCTCTCTCTCTCTCTCTCTCTCTCTCTCTCTCTCTCTCTCTCTCTATCTATCTATCTATCTATCTATCTATCTATCTATCTCTCTCTCCAACTAAGCTTCTTATCATTCCTGTTCATAGCAGTTATCTCTTACTGGAAGGTTATTTAAAGCACCATCACCAAATTTTGATATTTTACCCTCACTATATTTATTTCCGCTACAAATACTTTATTTGTAAAGGCTTAACAAAAGTCTTTGAAAATGTCGCCTACATTACATCATAAACAAAAGAATCAGATAAATCATGGCCATATAACCAACGCTTGTTTATAAAGAGTGCTGAATAGATTGCCTAAACAAAAACATTCGCATATCAGAGGAATTGACCGCGGGCCTATATTCCCCTCTAGTACAATTGTTGGCCTAAGAATAAATAACAGGCTTTTACAGTATGCAAATCTTACAATATACCAATGGAATGGCTGCCGTGGCCTAGTGGTAACGCTCGCGACTTTGATAAGTGAGGTCGTGGGTTCGAAGTCCGCCCCGGTCTGAGGTTAGAAAGGACATTCACTTAGGGTAACGGTCCCACTTGCTAAACTCAAAGTCCTTTTGCAAGAAGACACCGTCTTAGCCCTTAGTAGCAAATGGGAGTCCGTGACGTAAAACCGATCACACTATTTCAATGGATCATATAGGACTTAAAGATCACACGATCATAAGAACTTAGCTTGTGTAGATACTGTGTTACAGTGACTTCTTACATCTTAATGTGTACTCAAGTAAGTTTAGGATGGTGAATAATCTTAGAAAAAGTAAAATACTTTCTAATACCATAAGAATAAAAAGGAAAATGCGAGAAATAATTGATGTAGAAAAAGAATGGTAAATCTAGAGATTACAAGAAGAAGAAGAAGAAGAAGAAGAAGAAGAAGAAGAAGAAGAAGAAGAAGAAGAACCACTTTCCTACTTATAGCGTGAATTCACCTTCCAACAAGCAAAAGATAATCCGTCTGGGGACCAAGGTCACTCTTATCACAAAATAATCAAAAAAAGGAGGCCTAAAAGAAAGTTGTTTTGTGGAGAGTCTCTTCATCACCCTCCCCTACCTCCCATACACCCCCAACCTCTTCCAGTAAGAATGAGACAACTGGAACTGATTGGAATGTCACAGTGATGGCTGGGATAGAGTGGAAAGGATCAGTGAAAGTTGAGACATCTGGAACATATTGAAATGCTACAATGATATATTGTGTAAAATGGATTGAAATGCTATGATGATATACTGTCTGGAATAATATGGAATGCTATATTGAAATATTGTCTTGCAAAGACTGGAATTATATACAGATACTTGGACTGCAATACACTAACACACTGGAATTATACACGAATACATAGCCTGGAACAGATTGGAATGCAACATGGATCTGGCAAAGTGGAGTGCCACAATGATGATTGGTACAGAGAGGAAGGGATCTGTAAATGTTGAGACACCAGGAACAGGTTGGAATGCTACAATAATGGATGGCTGGAACAGTCTGGAACTATACAAAGATATCTGGGCTGGAACAGATAGGAATGTCATAGTGTTGGCTCAGATAGAGTGGAAGAGATTGGTGTAAGCTGAAACACCTGAAACAAATTGATTTGTTACAATAATGGATGGGCTGGAATAGACTACAATGATGCATTGATAACTGAGCTGGAACTGACTGGACTGCCACAAGACCACCCGGTAAGACAGATTGCCATAGTGATGGTTGGGACAGAGAGGGAAGGATGAGTGGAAGCTGAGACATAAGGAATAGACTAGAATTCTATAATGATAGATGGGTTGAAACAGATTGATATGATATACAGATAACGAATCTGGAACTGACTGGAATGTCACAATGATAGTTAGAATAGCTTGTAAGGCACCATTGAAAATCGAGATACCTGGAACCAACTGGGATGTTGCACTGGTGGATGAGCTGAAAGAGACTGGAATGTTATAAATTGGATGGGCTGGAATAAAATGGAATGCTATGAGTATTCTTGTACTGGAAGAGACTGGAGGAGGACATTCATCAGTGATCTGGAACAAATAAGACTGCTACAAGGATAGTTAAAATAGAGCAGACTGACAAGCCACATGGTTGGCTAGGCTGGAACAAATTGGAATGCTACCATGATGCCTGAACTGGAACAGATAGGGATGTCACAATATTCCTGGGCTGAGGAAGACTTTAAAGTAAAAATGACAACCCGCCTGGAAAAGAATGGTGCTATAGGTATTCCTGGGCTGGTAGAGACTTGAAAGTTACAAGGACAACCCGGTTGGAACATACTAGAATGCTGCAAATATACTTGGGCTGGTACAGACTGGAATGTTACAATTACATGTAGGATGAAACAGACTGGAATGCCACAAACTTCTAGGCTGGACCGGATTGGAATATCACAATGCAGGCAGTGATACAGTGAAGGGAATAGTGCATGTTGAGACAACTGAGACAGATTAGAAAGCTACAACGATAGATGAGTTGGGACAGACTGAAATGCCACATAAATGCCTGTTATTGAGAAGACTGGAATGCAACAGTGATTCACGGAACGGAACAAAAAAATACAACTAAAATACAAAAGAAACACAGTGACTGGAACGGAATACAGCGGAACAATACAATAAAAGTACAGACAACAGTTTGTACTAGTAATCTTTGGAACAAAAGGAAAACGCTAAAACACAGAACAAATGCAAAGAACAGATTGGAGTGAAAAAGAACAAATTAATGAAAAAGCAGACAATAGCTTGTAAAAGTGACGAACAGAAAGGAACAGTGAAAAAAATTAAACATGAAAAACAGAACAATATGGTGAAAAGGCCAAACTATAATTTCACAGTAGTGACTCATACTGAAATACCAGGAGGACCATAACTCAAATAGTGACATAGATAGAAATAATTAGTGAAGATAATAATATTAATATAGCAATGCCAATGGACTGTAAATCCTACCTCTTAAAATAACCTGATCTAATATCATAAAGTTCACGAGATTTCTGCCTGACTGAGAGTGTGATCTTAGGCTAAATTAGATTTGTTTATGTGTGTTAGGTTACATATGTAAAAGTAAATCTCAAGAGGCAAGAATCACACTAGATTGGGACATCCAAATATATTCTACGCTGTTACAGTGACAGAGAATATGAAAAGCAACTCGTATATTTGCATAAACAGTAGCCCACGAACAGTGTAATAACTTGAAGAGTAAAGACCATAGTGCTAAATGGAAGAGTAAAGACCACAATAAAAATTGGATGAGTAAGACCACAGTGATAACTGGAAGAGTAAAGACCACAGTGCTAAATGGAAGATTAAAGACCACAGTGCTAAATGGAAGAGTAAAATCCACAATAAAACTGGACGAGTAAGACTACAGTGAAAACTGGAAGAGTAAAGACCACCGTGATAACAGGAACAGTACAGACTTCTATGATAACTGGAAGAGTAAAGACCATATGATAACTGGAAGAGTAAAGCCCACAGTGATAACCAAAAAGACCACATTGATAACTGGAAAAGAAAAGACCACAGTGGTAACTGGAAGAGTAAAGACCACGGTGATAACTGAAAGAGTAAAGACCTCAGGGATAACTGGAAGAGTTAAGATCACAGTGCTATATGGAAGAGTAAAGACCACAGTGATAACTAGAAGAGTAAAGACAAATCTGATAACTGAAAGAATAAAGACCACAATGATAACTGGAAGAGTAAATACCACAGTAAAAACTGGAAGAGTAAAGACCACTATGATAACTGGAAGAGTAAAGACCACAGTGATAACTGAAAGAGTAAAGATCACAGTGATAACTGGAAGAGTTGAGACCATTGTTGAGTGGAAGAGTAAAGATCACATTGATGACTGCATGAGTAAAGAACACAGTGATAACTGGAAGAGTAAAGACCACAAAAACAACAGTGACAGCTGGAATAATAAAGTCTAGAGTGATAAGTTGGAGAGTAAGGACCACAGTGATAAATGGAGGCGAAAAGACCACAGCGATAACTGAAAGAGTAAAGAACAGTGATAAATGGAAGAGCAAAGATCACAGTGATAAATGGAAGATTAAAGACAACAACAATGACAAGGGAAAGACTATACACAGCAACAATGACATGGCAAACCTACCAACAGCATTATTGACAAGGGAGTGACCACAAACAGCAACAGTGACAAGGGATAAACCACAGAGAGCAACAGTAACAAGGGAAAAGCCACAGACAGCAAGAGAGGCAAGGAACAAAGCACAAGCAACAGAGGTGACAAGGGAATAACCGCAGACAGCATCAGTGACAAGGAACAGACAACAGAGAACAACTGTGACAAAGAAGAGACGACAGAGAGCAACAGTGATAAGGAAAAGATCAAAGACAAGAACACTGAGGAAAAAAAAAGACTTAAGAGAGCAACACTGAAAAGAGAAATGACCACAGAGGCAACAGTATGACCACAGAAAGTAACAGTGAATAGAGAAAGACCAAAGCAACACTGAAAATAGAAATGACCACAGAGGCAACAATATGACCACAGAAAGTAACAGTGAATAGAGAAAGACCAAAGCAACACTGAAAATAGAAATGACTACAGAGGCAACAATATGACCACAGAAAGTAACAGTGAATAGAGAAAGACCAGAGCAACACTGAAAAGAGAAATGACCACAGAAAGTAACAGTGAATAGAGAAAGACCAGAGCAACACTGAAAAGAGAAATGACCACCGAGGCAACAATATGACCACAGAAAGTAACAGTGAATAGAGAATGACCAGAGCAACACTGAAAAGAGAAATGACCACAGAGGCAACAATATGACCACAGAAAGTAACAGTGAATAGAGAATGACCAGAGCAACACTGAAAAGATAAAGACCACAGACAGCAACGGTGACAAGGGAAACACCATAGGCAACAATGCTGACAAGGAAAAACCACAGACAGCAACAGTGACAAAGTGACCACAGACGTCAACAGTGAAAAGAGAAAGATTTAAAGGCAGCAACAATGACCACAGAATGACCACAGACAGCAACAGGGAAGAGAGAGAACAACCACAGACGGCAACAGTGATAAAACAGTACAATATATATCCGACATTGCAACCAAGAGATATATATAAAATAAATTCTAAGGTGCTAAATATTGTACATACATAATCAGAAGTACTTACACACATGTAGCATGGTAAATACGTACACTAACATACATACATATATGCATATAGTATTATATGAACATAAATACATTCCTACATATACAGAGAAATATGATTATATATATATATATATATATATATATATATATATATATATATATATATATATATATATATATATATATATATATATATATATATATGCTCACATAAAATCATCTAAACATACATACATTCCTACACATATGAAATTATAAATTCATACATAAATACATACATACATACATATATGCATATAAACCATCAACTGAATATAAATACATCCCTACATACATAGAGACATATGATATTAAATATATATACGAGTATAAACATGCATGTTCACATACAATTATATAAGCATAAATACATTCCTACACATATGAAATTATAAATACATACATACATACACACATACATGCATATATAAATATCTACAAAATATATATGCATATATAAATATCTACAAAATATATATGCATACATACATGTATACCGCATAATATATATATATATATATATATATATATATATATATATATATATATATATATATATACTATATATATATATATGTACATATATGCATGAAAACATACACACATATATGAATTCAGCCAGCAGGTGTTGACAAAAACTCGTATGAAAGAATAATACATAACTATTATTATTATAACATCCTCTCAAGGAATCCACAATCACTACAAAAATATGACCATAAAGAAGAACATTGACTCTCTCTCTCTCTCTCTCTCTCTCTCTCCTCTCTCTCTCTCTCTCTCTCTCTCTCTCTCTCTCTCTCTCTCTCTCTCTCCAGGGTGATACATGACTTTTGCAGGCTCCTCCTCCTTCTTCTTTTTCTTATTCATCATCTTCATATTCTGCTCCTTCTGTTCTTGTTATTCATTTCACATTGGTTCATTCATTTTTTATTCTTCTTCTTCTTCTTCTTCTCCTCATCCTTCCTCATTTCATTTCTTTCCGAATAATCCATAGCTCATCAATGGAAAATTCTTTCCACACACACACACACAAACACACACGCACATATATATATGTATATATATATTTTTTTCTTTGTTTAGAGAGAGAGAGAGAGAGAGAGAGAGAGAGAGAGAGAGAGAGAGAGAGAGAGAGAGAGAGAGAGAGAGAGAGAGAGAGAGAGAGAGAGAGATGAGTTGATTCATTATAAACTAACTACAGTAGAGTCTACAAACCCCATCATTATATGAAATACATGTGTACATCTCTTGCATATTACATAAACACACACATAAACCCACACACACACGTTACATAAACACACACACATCGACAGCACTGCAGATGCACAACTACTGCACAGTGACTCACTGTTAGTGCTAGATGAGTCACGAGTAATAACTTACCATATCCTAGTATGAATGAATCGATGAATACTTGTATTCAGTACATATCTGATTGACTACTTAATAGAGAGAATGAGTAACCTCTATGCTAACAGGGTGATTCATATCCTTGTGCACAAGCAGGAGAATAGGTAGGTATTATCCATGTATATCCCTGTTCTCATTTGTTTAATTTATTTCTATTATATCCCGCAGTAGCGTAGTAGATAGAGCACTAGACTCGGAGAAAATGGCAGACCCGTGATTGCAGTGCTAAGAGTACTCGATTCAAGATAATATGACAGACCTGTGATCACACCCATCGCGGGGCGCTAAGATGGTCATCTAGCCTCAATTTCCCAGCTCTACCCTGTCTGTGTCCTTAACCATTAGAATAGGGATTAATAGTGACACGTAAAACGTTAATAAAAATTAACCCTCACCTTACCTATCTCTTTTAGTCGGTTCTTACGACATAAAGGGAATAAGGCAGACGTGTGCCCATAACTGAATAAAAAGGGAGGCAACAGGGCATCAATATACCCTAATATCCACCCTCTCCTTCTCTATCTCTTTTAGTCGGTCCTTACGAATGAAATAGACTTGCGATTGGGAGCTTCTCGTGCCCTATCGCTCTTAGTCAGTTCCTATGACACGTAAAGATTACGATAATATTTTTTTTGCCCTAAGTGTAGCCTGAGCCTGTGTGGATACTGCTTATCACTATCCCCTAGGCAGAGCCAATCGTGTGTAATTATTTAAGCTGCTGAGTGGAGAGGTGCTAGTGATATATCGCTACAGACCTATAACATAAGGGTTCGTATGACATTTCCTCCTCTTTTTCCTCTTTACTTTATCTTCCTCTTCACTCTCTTCTTATTGTCATTATTTTTATCCTCCTCCTCATTTTCCTCCCCCTCTTCTTCTTCGTCTTCTTTTAATTTTTTTTCTTCTTCTTCTTCTTCTTCTTCTTCTTCTTCTTCTTATAGTTATTATTATTATTATTATTATTATTATTATTATTATTATTATTATTATTGTTATTATTATTATTATTATTATAATACTTCTCCTCCCCTTCTTCTTCTTCTTCTTCTTCTTCTTCTTCTTCTTCTTCTTCTTCTTCTTCTTCTGCTTCTTCCCGAGAGAACCTCACGTAGGACTAAATGAGAAAAAAATTAGAAAAAAAAATACTTCTTTTTTTCATTAAAAATATTAACGAAAAAATACGAAAAAATGACACAAAAAATGACGCAATATTGAAGGTAAAAAATAGAAGAAGAAAAAACACGTTAAAAAAAGAAAATAAAAAAATGAAACACACAAAAAAGGAACACTAAGAATAAACATAATAAAAAAAAGGAAGATAAAAAACGCTGAAATAAAGAAGAAAAAAAGGAAATAAGAAAATTAGGTAGAAAAACAAGATGAGAAACACAAGAGAAAGAAAAAACACGCTTATAAAAACAAACAAAAAACAAACAAACAAACAAAAAAAATATGCAAGAAAGGAACAAAATATACGACAAACAGTAGATCCACAGCAAAAATATGAACAATGTTAAAAAAAAAACCACACACACACACACGAAAAAAACATGGCAATTAATGTGTAGTCGTGAACAGCCCAACGAGGGTTTTAATAATAGTGTAAAGGCTTCAGCTTATCTGTTTGCCGTGAGTGTGTTTGCTCTCTAAAACACATCAAGGAAACACGACAATGGGTGGTAGGCGTGTGTGTGTGCGTGCGTGTGTATGTATGTGTCAACAAACAAACAAACAAAACAAAAACATTTATTTCCATTTTGTACAATGGTTATTCAACATTAATAGTAACTTATAAGTAGACATGTAATTAAACTAACAAATAAGAGGGTTAGACATATAGTTAAATTAAATGTAGCTTTCATAGAAAATAATAATGCTGTAATAAAAATTTTACAATAATGTTAATAATAAAGTAGTAAGTATGCCACTAGATACAGGATCGTTATTATCGGCATCATTTCCATATTTGTTTCCTTACAATGAGAATAATTAGTTCTTAATGAGCAACAACTATTTGTCCAAAAGAAAACTATATAGTTTGCCTTTGAAAGCTGTGAAAGAGGATGCATTTTTAAGATGCTCTGGAATATTATTCCAGAGTGTTGGCCCTTTGATAGTGATCATCTTTGAACCTGCTTCTGTGTTTGTTCTGTGAATAAAGAGCTCACTGCTCTGTCTTGTGTTGGTTCCCCTTATATCCCTGACTGTTTTTAAATCAAATAGCCAGCTAGGATAATGATGGTCCAAAATTTTGAATACAAAAACATAAATAGCATAAGCGACCTTATTTTCTGCCTGCAGCCACCCAAGTTTATTGAGAGCTGGTGTGATGTGGTCGTATTTTCTTATTCCTCCCAGGGCAACTCGAGCTGCAAAATTAATAAGCTTCTGTATTCTGTTTATCTGAGTCTAAGTGGTAGCTCCCCAAACAGTTGTGCAGTAATTAATGTGACTTAGGGCTAGAGATTCAACAACAGTTATTCGAGTGGTAGTCTCAAAATTGTCTTTTATACGTGATAAGTACATTAATGTTCCTGTAACCTTTTTGCATACTTTATCTATGTGGGAATCAAACAACATGTGGTTATCAAAGTGAATTCCTAGGTTTTTGACTGTTTTGCTAGGTGTGATAATATTGTCGCAAAAATTAATTGTTGTGTTTTCTGGAATTTGTGCTATGTGGAACCTTGAACCAATAAATATGCACTGTGTTTTACTTTCATTAATTAACAGCCCAATTTCTTGGAAATAGGTTTTAATTTTTGACAGAGTGTTTTCTGCTCTTAAAGTTAGCTCTGGGAGCTTATTAATATCACCACTAAGGAGTAGTTGAGTGTCATCTGCATATTGTACGACTAGACAGTCAGAAATGAAAGAAGATAGATCATTTACGTAAATGGAGAAGAGGATAGGACCAAGTACTGATCCCTGTGGAACACCAAATGATACATTTTTTGGCACAGAGATAATGTTGTTAAGACGTATGGACTGTTTACGATTGGATAGATACTCGCTAAACCAGCTTGGATCAATATTTAAGTTAATACATTTACTTAAAAGAATTTCATGGTTTACACTGTCGAAGGCTTTTGATAAGTCTAATAATACGAGAAGAGATATTTTTTTCATATCTATATTATTATATATACTATTCGTAACTTTAAGCAGTGCAGTTTCCGTCGAAAGTTTCGGTCTGAAACCATGTTGGTTAATACTTATTATTCTATTTGATTCTAAATATGACATAAGTTGGCATGCAACAATTTTTTCTAATATTTTAGAGAAAATGGGTAGGAGGGAAATGGGACGATAGTTTGTCACATCTTCTCTGTCCCCCTTTTTATGCAGAGGTATTACATGTGATATTTTCCAAGAGTCAGGAAACTTTTTAGTAACAATGGAAGTGTTCATAATAGTTAGAATATAGGATGCAATCATGGGTAGAGCATCTTTGATGAACTGAAATGGTATACCATCTGAACCATAAGAGCCAGAGTTTCTTAGGCTCTTTATGGTAAGAATTAGGGTAGCATATGTATATGTTCGTGCATGTATCAATTTGTATGCCTTAGTGTGTGTTTGTATGTGTTACTATGTGATTGTGTATGTTTGCATGAGTGTGTGTATGTTTATGTGTGTTTGTATGGGCCTGTGTGTACTTGCATATGACTGAAGGATAAGCATTCGAGAGCATGTGGGTGCTTGGTTGAGTGAGTGCTTGCGCGTATATTTGTAGGAGTTTGTGTTTATATTCGCATGTTTGTTTGCATGTACTATGTGTGTGTGTTCGAATGCATATCTGTGTGTCTATGTATGTGCGTGCTGGGGTGCATATGTGTGCATAAGCGCGCGTGTTAGCTAGTGTGTCTGTTGATCTGCGTGTGATTGTGTGCATCTTTATATGTTTGTATGCACTTGTGTGTTTGTATGTTGCTTCTTTTTATATCTTTGTACTCTTTTTTTTTTCTGTTCCAGTGGGTAAAGTGCCTTGGGAAGCCACCCAGAAGGTCTAGAATTCTAATTTCCAGAGTGATGCTTTTAGCTTTTATTAACTGTTATTTTTCTGTTTCCCTATATTATTTCTTCTCTCTCTCTCTCTCTCTCTCTCCCTCTCTCTCTCTCTCTCTCTCTCTCTCTCTCTCTCTCTCTATATATATATATATATATATATATATATATATATATATATATATATATATATATATATATATATATATATATATATATATATATATATATATATATATATATAAAGGTCTTGAAGAAAGACTATGCATCTAATATCCCAGGTGAAGAGTAGCATTCTACTCGTCCAGAAATTTTTCTTTAACAAAAATTTTTTAACGACTTGAAGTGCAAGCTTTCGGAGGCTCCAAACCTCCATCGTCCGGCAAGTGAAACAGCAATGGTAGATGGAAATTGGGAAGAAAAATGACAGAGGAGAGCATGGATACACGGAGGAAGTAGGCTATCCCCCCCTCCCTCAGGGGATATGTATTATTATACAGAATAGAAATATACATCGTTTGATTTAAATTAGTATATCCAAATGTAAAAAAAATATGTAAATAAGTAATACTTAACGAAATAAATAGTAACTAACTAATTATCTATCTATCTATCTATCTATTTATCTAGCTAGTTTAATTTATCTGTCTATCCAACTATCTATCTATCTATTTACCTATCTATCTATCTATTACATATAGTAGGTTGGCCCATGGCACAGCCACCCGTTGCGATGATACACCTGAAGGATTTGTAAACTTGAATAGGACTGTCCAGGACAGTCCGATGTTAAGTCTTCCTTCAGTTACGGTTCTTATTTTATGCCTACACCAACACGGAATATTCTTGGATATTCATTACACATCTATCATCCCTTCACATCTTACAAGTCATTACACTCTCCATCTCTGTTTCTCTTTACTTTATGTATTCTCCGTGCCCAGGCCCGATGAGGGCTGGTATATTTTTTTTTTTTTGGCCCGTCCTGGTGTCACAATCATAAAAAAAAAAAATCTATCTATCTACTCTTCATTACTTTGTTTTTGTTGATCTTTTGTCTCTAAGGGCATATAGCACATCCACCCAGAAGGTTTAGCTTTCTATTTCCAATGTGATGTTCTCTGTTATTAATCTTGTTGATGTTCTTCTTCTTCTTCTGTCTGATCTAGAGATCAATTTCCAAACACGATGATCAAGGCTTCTTATTCTTGTTTTATGTGCTTCATCTTCTTATTCTCTCTCTTCTCCCTATTACTGCTTTCATTCTCTTTTCTCCTCCTCCTCCTCCATTATAATCAGTGGGTAAAGTTTCAGGCGCCCAATTAGGAGGTCAGGAGCTCGAATCGACAAGCTAGTAAAAGCTAATCTTGCTATTTTTACTGTTGTTGTGCTTGCGATTCTCTCTCTCTCTTCTTCCTTCTCCTCTTTCTCTCCCTCCTCGTTGTCCACCTTCTTCTTTCTGTTCTTTTCGTTTTTTCCTCCTCCTCCTCCTCCTCCTCCTCCTTCTTCTTCTTCTTCTTCTTCTTCTTCTTCTTCTTCTTCTTCTTCTTCTTCTTCTTCTTCTTCTTCTTCTTCTCCTCCTCCTTCTTCTTCTTCTTCTTCTTTTTCTTCTTCTTCTTCTTCTTCTTCTTCTTCTTCTTCTTCTTCTTCTTCTTCTTCTTCTTCTCTCCAACATACCTTTCTTTAATCTTCTCATCGCCAACAAAATCTAGTGAATGAGAAGAAAAGGGAAGAGCACTTCAAGGTGTTCTGAGATGGATTTCAGAGAATAAAACACCATATCACAACCAATTTCCTATGTCTCAGGATTAAACTTAGGTTTTCAGGGTTTCATTTTTAAAATTATTAAACTGTAATTACAATTTAATAAGAAAGAATTATACGTATTATTTTATCTACAGAAACTTTTGGAAACCGTGAATGCAATTAACACACAATTCTAGCCCATACATATAATAGTCACCACCGTGTTCTAAATGCATAAAATATTAGGCTATGTATAAATAGGCATATTTTTGCTGAGAGAGAGAGAGAGAGAGAGAGAGAGAGAGAGAGAGAGAGAGAGAGAGAGAGAGAGAGAGAGAGAGAGAGAGAGAGAGAATGACATAAATTCCATAGATTAAAAAATAAGTACCCAAAACACAGCCTTGCAGAATACCACTCTTTTTCGCCTCATGCCAACAGGCCATTAAACATAGCCTAAGCAAAAAAATCTCCACAAAAGAATGTCAAATTAGCCGTAAGATTTGGGTGCCAAGACCAACTAGCATAGGCGAGGACGTGGTATTATTTACAGAGATATGTATGAAGAATATGGGCGTGATTTCGGGTGTATTATTTACATGGGTGGTAGCAGATGTGAGAAGGTCAAACTGTAACGCGATGCTTACAACAATATGACACCCATAATCTGGCTTGGGAGGGAAAGGAGATTTTATTCTTTTGTTCAAGAAGGGAAAATGGAGACAAGGTCGTAAGGACAGCAGACGAGCATCATGGTTGGTATACAATGGAATGTCTTTTATGAATGTAAAATACAACACTGAACATATGATACTGAGGTCATTAAGGACATGTAAATCATGTTAAAAGGACTACACTGACAGTGCAACAACGTGCATGTAAATCCTACTCTGAGAGAGAACAGTACACAAAATCGCAAGAAGAAAACTGAAGAAACAGTTTTTAAGAAACTGATTGGACTGGGTCATGAAACAACAAGGGCAGGAACAAAAGTGTTGGGAACCACAAGTTGAAAACTGAAGAAACATTTCTGAAAAATCTGATTGGACTGGTTCCTGAAACAACAGGGGCAGGAACAACAGTGTTGGGGAACCACAGCAGGGAGTATAATGAGCTTTTAGGGAGAGTGAGAAACATCACAAATTGATTCTTAAAGTTAACAAGCGGGTGACAGGATTCTTAGAACAGGAGTTAACAAGGGCCTGATAGATCTGGTGAGAGAAAGAGATTTTAATGACTGGAAGCTTAGAACAGGAGTTAACAAGGAGTGCTAGAATTGGTCAGGTCAGAGATCACAAACATTCAGGTGAGAGTTGAGTTACCATAAAAGGAAAACCAGTCCTAAAACCAATTAGAAGATTGAGAAGCTTCCAAAATTAATACCAAAAGCCTTGAAATCAATTAGAAAATTGGCAGGCTCCCACAAGAGACATATTCAGGTCTTAATCCAAATGGGAGGTTATTGAGCTTCCAAAAGGGATACGCTAGTCTTAATTCCCCAGTTCCAACCTGTCTGTGTCCAACCCCATTCAAATGAGGATTAACAGTGACACATAAAACGGCAATTAACAAACATACAGTCTTAAAACCATTTAGAAGACTGGTAAACTTTCACATAGGACATTGCTAGTTTTAAAACCAATTAGAGGCTTAGAGAGCTTCCAAAGGAGATATTACAAGTTTTTAAACCAATTAGGAAAAATGGGAACTCCCAAAAAGGAGGAAAAACTGTCAATATAATATGGATGAAAAGAAAAATATATAAATAATATAAGTAAATAGATAAACAAGAGGTTGTGAATAAGGCAAAAATATATCAACCAATATACAAAAACCATAATCTCCATTATAAGTAGGGTGGCAGAATAAATGCAAAAACATGACTCATTACAGAAGGAATATACAAAGTAGGGGATTTCCTGTCCCTTCGCTCCGCCCCATTTAGTTGACTTTTACGACACTCAAGGATCAAGGAGAAGGTATTCTTGCCCTCCCACCTCGAAGTAAAAAGAAGATGAGAGAGAGAGAGAGAGAGAGAGAGAGAGAGAGAGAGAGAGAGAGAGAGAGAGAGAGAGAGAGAGAGAGAGAGAGAGAGGTCTCTCTGCTTCTCATTTATCTTATAAAAAATATTGTAGTTACTTAATTAACAAGAAATACCTTATGTAAGCTGAATATACCCACAAAATACCCAATAAAGCTACTCAAACCCAAAAACACACTTTGTTAACCCAGATAAAACCTAAGAACAAACCTTGCAAACCCAGATAAATCCACAGCCTTGTAAGCCCAGATAAACCCCAAAAACACAGTGTAACTCCAGTACTTCCAGAATTTCTTGGAAGCACAAGTAAACCCCCAAAGCACCTTGCATAAATAGATAAATACCAAAAAACACCATGTAAACCCAGATAAATCCCAAAAACACTTTGCACGCCCTGAAGACTGATATATAAACGCCTTGTAAACTCAGATAAATACCAAAAACACCTTGTAAACCCAGATAAACCACAAAAACACTTTGCACACCTTGAAAACTGATAAATAAACTCCTTGTAAACTCAGATAAACCCAATAAAAAATCCTTGTAAACCCTACCTCTAAAGACACCTTATAAGCCCAGATAATCCCATGAGGCCTAACAAAGTTCTTTATACCTTGTCCACAGGCGATATGATACAAGTTCGATACCTGTAAATACCAAACAAAAACGTTCTCATATATCTGAGGTTCCCTAAATCACTCTGGGACTATGGAACAGCTATCTAAGGGAGGATCTCAGCTACTCTCTCTCTCTCTCTCTCTCTCTCTCTCTCTCTCTCTCTCTCTCTCTCTCTCTCTCTCTCTCTCTCACACACACACACACACACACACACACACACACACACACACACACCGCGCGTTCAGTGACACACGGAATTGCTCCTCTTAAATTTTTAACTGTTTCGAGTGACTAAGTGCTTAGTGGAAAACTTTACCATAATTTCCATAAATCTGAAATCCTGCAGAGTATTGTGAGTACAAAAACTTATATTTGTTGTAAGACGAGACTGTTCATTAAAGGAAAAAAAATTGAGAACTTTTTCGTAAAGAAGAGAGAGAAGCTGCCGTCCAGTTCTGCCTTGAGGGAAATCTAGAAGAGTTGCCAGAGGTGGAGCCATCACATCACATTACCTAATTTTTTGTGTAAACTGGGGAAAGCTCTTAAGCCGTTTACCTGATCCTGTGGTTCTATATATTGTTAAAATCAGTATCCTTCCCATTTATATTAACTAGTTAGTTAGTTTGATACACGAAAAAATTGAATAATAAAAGAAAAAAAAATTACCAAATACCCACCTGTCAACAGTACTGAGTTAAGTTGCCAAGTAGTACAGCAGTCTTATTTTCTTCATTTTTTTTTGCTTTTCTTTTAGCTTTCTTTTTTACTATTTTGTTATTTTGTATATATATTGAGTTAAATGTAAAGTCTAATCCCGTGATAACATATCTTGGTTAGCAAGTCAGTTTATCAGTTAGGAAGAATATATAACAGAAACAGGTGGGTGCCACCTCAAACACAAATTCGAATTTTCCTTCAGGTTTGACTTTTGTTTTTCTTTTTCTTTTTATACTTAAATTACCATGGTCAAGTTTTTAAGTTAAGATGTGTGTTACCGGAAAGGAGACAAACTGAGTCACTAAATAGCACTTATATGGAGATATAAAAATTCTGTGTGAAGCTAAATTAGAAGTTTTTCTCTTTTCTTTTTTTTCCTCTTTCTCGTCTTCTTTCTATATTCTGTGAGAGGGAGAACATAAAAATGAAGCCATCTCTGTCCCAAACCTCTCCCACCCATGGGTCGGGAGAAGGGGTAGTCATCAGGGGACTTAAACAGAGAATCAAGAAGTTAGAGGAAATGGTTATAAGCCTTGATGATAAAATTCGGAATATGGATGGAGAAATGAAAGAGAATGAAACACTCAGAGAACAAATAAGATCTTTGGAGGAGGCAAATAAAGCACAAGGGCAGGAGAGAAAGGAACTAGAAAAAAGAATAAAGAAGCTGGAAGGGGAAAAGAGTCAACTAGAATCTAGAATTTCTAAACAAGAAGATAAAAACAAACAGCTAAATGACAACCTAAAGGAATTAGATGTTAGTTCACTGCTCTCTTCTGAGAGAGACGAGATTGCTGCTTGGAATGTTCAGATTAAGGAAAACATTGAACAGTTCAGAAAAGAGTTCCAGGAGCTGAATATGGAAAATGATGCCATGAAAACGTCCTTTGCTGATGCACTAAAGGGAAATGTGGCAGTAAAAGAGGCTGTAAAGGTGGTGGCACTGGAAAACATACAAACAGTTGACTATAAAGAGACAGTAATCGAAAAAATGAAAGACGTTGTGATGGAAAGGGCAAACCCACTCATCAGACAGGCACTTGATAAGGAGAAGACAGTGGTAATCTCAGGCATAAGTGAATCCCAGGATCCAACATGGCAGGGGAGACTTGAAGAAAATAAAGCTAGCGTTGTAGACCTGATAAGAAAGCTTGGAGTAGTATGTGGTCCTGAGGATATTGTAAACATACACCAACTAGGTAAATATTCGAGGGAAGGAAAGCCGAGACCAACAAAAGTAACCTTTGAGAGAGGGGAAACATGTAGGGAAATATTGTTGAGAAAAAAAAGTCTAAAAGACCTTCAAGAATGCAAAGAAGTGTTCATTAGACGATACAGAACACAGGAAGAGATGGGAAAGATCAAAAACTTGTTGCAAGAGGCAAGAAGGTTAAATGATGAAAGAAATGAAGAAGAGAAGAAAAATTTTCGTTACAGAATACTTCCAGACAAAGGGGAGATAAAGAAGATAATGACAGAAAATCAGGGGATGGGGCCTCATTAAGATTGTTATACACAAATGCTGATGGATTAGCTGGTAAGGCAGTAGAATTAAAAGATAGGATCCACAACAGTAAGGCAGATATAGTAGCAATTACAGAGACTAAGTTGAGTGAGGACATAAACAGTGTCACAGTTTTTCCTAAGGGCTTCAGAATACTAAGGGTCGAAAGATCTGAGAGGACTGGTGGAGGGATAGCACTGCTCATAAGTGAGAGGATTCAAGTTGAAGAAATAAACTTGGCTATAGAAAGTGAGTTCAGGGAATTTCTTGTTGCTCGCATAAATACTGGGTCAGAGAGCATTATAATAACTGTTGTATACAACCCACCAAGGAACCAAAATAGGCTTGAAATTTATGAGGAAAGTCATATAGGTACTATTGAAGTCATAAACTCAGTTGTTAACATGGCACGGGAGAAAAAATGTAGGATTTTGATTATGGGAGACTTTAATCATAAAGAGATAGATTGGATAAATCTTGACCCACACAGTGGTGAGGACTCATTTGGGGCAAGATTCCTAGATTGCGTACAAGGGAATTTCCTACACCAACATGTAATGGAACCAACAAGAGCCAGGGGTGGGGATGAGCCATCACTACTTGATCTAGTGTTCACAGATAATGTGTTGGATATTGAAAATATTGAGTATGAACCACCAATTGGAAAGAGTGACCACTGTGTGTTGTTGATGGAGTATATCATTGAAGACATTCTTCCTGAGAGTAGAGGCACTGAGGACATGAGGAGGAACTATCCGAAAGGAGATTACATCAAAATGAATGAGCTTTTTGCAGTTATTGACTGGAGAACCTTATTTTACAACAAATCTGTACAAGAAATGTATGACATCTTTTGTGAGAAATATGGGAAGATAGTAGATTGCTGCATACCTGTCACCAAAGTAGGTGTAATTCATGCCAGAGAGAAATGGTTCGATAATGGGTGTAAAAGAGCTAAGGAGTGGAGAGACAAATGCTGGAAAAGGTGTAGGAGGAGAAAAAACATAAATGCCTGGCAAACCTACAAAAGAGCAAGAAATGACTACCTAAGTAAAAGGAGAGAGGCAGAGAGAGATTATGAGAGGGACATCACCAGGAAGGCTAAAGAAAATCCCAAGCTTTTCCACAGCTTTATCAGAGGAAAACTGAAGGTAAAAGAACAGGTTTTAAGGCTAAAGAGAGCGGATGGAAGCATCACTGAGACGGACGAAGAGATCTGCAAAGAATTGAACAAGGAGTTTCAGTCAGTATTTACAGTAGAAAATACCCCACCCCCTCAGATTGCAGTGATAGAAGCTCAAGGGCCGGTATTAGAGAACATCAACCTTACAGCCACAGAGGTATGCAAAGCGCTGATGGATTTAGATGTTCATAAAGCTACAGGTCCTGATGACATATCCCCTCATGTGCTTAAAAAATGCGCAAACACAATATCAGTGGCACTAAGTATCATATTTAAGGAGTCACTGGACTCGGGGGAGATTCCAAGATGCTGGAAACAAGCAAATGTGATACCTATCTTCAAAAAGGGAAGGAGGGATACGGCTCTGAACTATAGACAAGTTTCCTTGACCAGCATAGTTTGCAAACTTATGGAGAAACTACTAAGGAAACATATCTCTCTTCACTTGGAATCCTTCAACTTTTTGTCAGTGAGGCAACATGGCTTCAGAGAAAGAAGATCAACAGTAACAAACTTATTAGAATTTTATGATGAGGTAAGCCAAATCTTACAGGAAAGAGAGGGCTGGGCAGATTGCATATTCCTAGACTTCCAGAAAGCGTTTGACACTGTTCCACATGGGAGACTTATTAGGAAGCTGCAATCAATGGCTAGAATAGGTGGAAATGTCTTGGAATGGATAAAAACTTACTTAGAAGGAAGGGAACAGAGGGTTAGAGTAAGACACTCAGTGTCTGAATGGAGAAGAGTTAGTAGTGGAGTTCCACAGGGTTCAGTTTTAGGGCCACTTTTGTTCCTTGTATATGTAAATGACCTACCAGAGTCTGTAAATTCATTCATGAATATGTTTGCAGATGATGCAAAGATTGTGAAGAAAGTAAAAAACGAGAACAATGGTAGAGAACTTCAGGAGGATCTAAATAATCTGCATGAGTGGTCAGAAAAGTGGCTAATGAAATTCAATACCTCAAAATGTAAGGTAATGAGAATGGGTACAAGTGCAAGAAGGCCCAAGCTTGACTACTCGGTGGCTGGAGTACAACTTCAAGAGACAGAAAATGAGAGAGATCTAGGAGTAAACATACTGTCAAATTTGTCTCCAGAAATACATATAAATGGCGTAGTAAGGGCAGCATATGCATTCTTATCAAATGTAAGGGTAGCCTTCAGGCACATGGACAAGGAAATGTTCAGAAATATTTATGTAACCTATGTGAGGCCAAAACTCGAATATGCAGCCCCCTTTTGGAATCCGCACTTGAAAAAGCACATAGCTAAGCTTGAAAAAGTTCAAAGACATGCCACGAAACTGGTGCCAGAAATATGCAATCTCGGTTATGATGAGAGGCTGAGGGAATTAGACTTGCCATCACTCGAAGCTAGAAGAGTAAGGGGGGATATGGTGACAGTCTTTAAATTCCTTCATGGTTATGATGGAGTGGATAGGGATCGATATTTCGATATGGCTGGCTCTAGAACTAGAGGTCATAGTTTGAAGCTTCGTAAGAAAACTTGTTTGCAGGATGTAAGAAAATACTTTTTCAGTGTAAGAGTAGTTGATAATTGGAATTCGCTAAGCGAGGAGGTAGTTAATGCTATCTCAATCCATAGTTTTAAGGACAGATACGATAAGTATCACTAAGTCTAAAGATGGAACCGATCAGGAGACGGGAAGATACGAGCTTTGGGCTCTTTCCCGTAAACACAATTAGGTAATCACAATTAGGTAATCACAATTAGGTAATCACTATCTATCTATCTTCTTTTTGCGGATTCCCCCTTCGTGAGGGGGAGGAGGAGGAGGAGGGGGAGGAGAAAATATATATATTATTTAACAGCTTCAAAAACACAAAAACAATATTATGAAAAAAAAACGTAAATACCAAACAACCGGTGTATATTAACAAACCGTGAGGAAAAAGATATCTAAATTATAGACAGATAGAGATAATATCTTTTTCATATCTTTACATGTCACGGTTTTCCCTTTAATTTTTATTTGTGTATTTATTTATTCATTTATTATTTACAGGAGAGCTGAAAGCTCAGGTATTTTGGCCATTACACATATATATATATATATATATATATATATATATATATATATATATATATATATATATATATATATATATAGATAGATAGATAGATAGATAGACATATAGATATATAGATTGAGAGAGAGAGAGAGAGAGAGAGAGAGAGAGAGAGAGAGAGAGAGAGAGAGAGAGAGAGAGAGTGTTCGCCGTGGCAGAGTGTAATGCCGAGACTTTGAGGCGGCAGGTCGACGACTTGCGACCCACTACGGCTTGAGGTTAGAGTAGGGCATGCATTCAGGGTAATCATCACACCTACCAAAACCAAAGTCTTTTGCAAGAAGGCGGCGTCCTAGCCCTTCGCAGAAAAGGGAGTCCTTGATGTAAAACCGATAATAATAATAATAATAATAATAATAATAATAATAATAATAATAATAATAATAATAATAGTAATAAAATAATAATAATTACTGCCGATATGTATGTGAAATATTATTATTATCTTATTATCATCATTATTATTAATGCTATTACAATTATAATTACAAATATCAATAGTATTATTACCAAAATACTGTCTGGTAAAGAAAATTGTAAAGTATTAAGTCAATATAAATAACAGTCTTAGGGGACCGCCATGGAGTAAGAATTAGAATGCTCGACTTGGGAGGTGACAGACATGTGTTCGAGCCCACAGCGGGGCATTAGGAAGAGCATCCAGCCTTAATTTCTCAATATTCAGTCTGTCTGTGTCCACCTAAAAAATGAGGGTCAATAAAATGCAAAAATAAAAAAGATATATAACAAAAAAATATTCAAATAACCATGAATTCAGGGTTTGAACTCTGAGTCCATGGGTTCTACAAGCATTTCTTCTTCTTCTTCTTTTTTCTCCAGAAGACCCTGGGTATAGAGGAAGTGCTTTTTGCCCCAAATTGAGTACACATACCCAAGGAAACTGTATACTCCCAACTTGCTCATATTACTCTCTCTCTCTCTCTCTCTCTCTCTCTCTCTCTCTCTCTCTCTCTCTCTCTCTCTCTCTCTCTTTATCTCTATGTCTCATATTGCCTTCTTCTATATCTACTTTGCAGCTGTGCTATTTTCCTTTTATTTTATATTCATTATTCTTTAATTAGTTTCATGTGAGTTCTTTGACGATTATTTTTTTTATTATTTTTTTTTATCAAATAACTCATTGTCTTCTTCTGCTTCTGCTTTTCTTCCATCTTCTTATTTTTTTTCCTTAGTACTTTGCTTTTTCTTCTTCCTTCTTTTTTATCTTCTTCTTCATCTCATTCTTCCCTTTCTCTTTTTCTTCCTTCTTTTTCTTCTTTTTTTCTTCTCCATATATCATTCTCTATTTTTTTTCTTTTTATTTTTCTCTGCTCGTTTCTACTTAAAAATTATTTTGTTTTCCATATGTATATATGTATATTATATATATATATATATATATATATATATATATATATATATATATATATATATATATATATATATATATATATTCTTCCTTATTCTTCTATTTCTAAATTATCTTCCATATATTTATATTCATATTCTACTTATTCTTCTATTTATATATTCCCCCTTCACCAATCTCTTCAATTAATCAGCAACTCTAGGTAAATCCCCGAAATGTCAATTTATCAATGATGTCAACCGAGAAGCAACCCAAATTAACCCTTGATCTCTTATATCATCAATTCTTTCAAACCAATATCAACTCAAAACTATCCTCCAAGTCTTATTACACGTATTCCTTCAGCCAATCATCAATTCTCAATCTTTTATCTATTCTAACATCTGTTCATTCAATCATCAACTCATAGCCCGTTATCTGTTGATTCATTAATTTATTTCAATCACAAAACAACTCACAAATCATCATATCTCTCATCCATTCGACCCAAGGACTATCCCTTCTACCTATCATTTCATCTATCCGTTCAACCATCAATTCACAACCCCTCAATCCATCATTTCATTTATCCATTCAACCATCAGTTCATAAGACCTCTTCCTTTTACTTCAACTTTCCGCTCAACCCACTTGCAAATCAAAAAACACCCTCTATCTATTACTCCATCTATCCTCCTAACCACCAAAAGCACCTCTAACCACGAGTGCAACATGAAATAATACATTGGCTAGTGGTTATAACAGTAGCTATGCGTGAGAAGCGACAGATGGACCAAGTGCTCTCCTAAACCACAACAGAAGTCAGTGTCACTGGCGAAAAAAACTGAAGAAAAGATCATCATAATCATGGTCAGGAGAAGCAACGTTGCAGAGGCTCCCTCGGTAAGACCCAACTCTGTCTTCATTACTGTCAGCTGTATGTACACTCAAAATGGAAGAAGAAGAAGAAGAAGAAGAAGAAGAAGAAGAAGAAGAAGAAGAAGAAGAAGAAGAAGAAGAAGAAGAAGACTTATATACATTATTATCAAAGTAGACAAGAGGGTTTGAACACTTTTAATTTCACAAGCTTACAGAAAGAAGACCAACCTCAAGGAAGAAGAAGAAGAAAAAAAAAGATGAAAAAGAAAAAGGAGATGAAATATTTTTGTCAATTTAGGTTTTGAAGTAAATCTGGGGTTCATGTTTTTCATTCAAGTAAAGATGTTTTTGTTTCAGACTACGTACTCCCCCACAGATTTAATGGACGTGACCATTTCCGGTGTTACAACTATGCATGCTTTCCCCATTTTTGGATAATGGAGACGTCATGAAATGTGAATTATCTCCACTGGCAAGAAAAATAAAGAGTTTCCACTTACTAAAGATGTAAAAATTTCCAGAAAAAAAACATGGGTCACAAGAGCTTTCCCCTATTAAGAAATGGATATATCCTTTTCTGGTACAGACCTCTGTATTTGGTTAGGAAAGTGATAGAAGATTTCTCCCCTATTTGGAAGTGGAAGCTACATTTATTTAAGAGAGTAGAGCTATAACAGTTATTTCCACATTTATTAGTGGAATCGGCCGTTTACTAAAAGAGTTAAATTACATCATTTTCCCGCTCTCCACATGTAATGATTTTTACCTGGTGTTATGAAAAATGGTTATTACACAAGTACATCCCCCATTAAGAAGTGGAATCCATTTTTTTCCGAAGAAAATGAGATTATACCAATTATCCTCCCCTCTAGAAATGGTTTAACCCGGTGTATGGGAAGGAATATAGTATATGACTCCCCCATTTAGAAGTGGAATCCACTTTTCTCAAGAGAATAAAATTATAGCTTTTAATGGAGTACCTCAGTGTTGGATTAATACAAAAGTCCTCCCCTAATTATATGAGATCCATCTCATCCCTAGAAATTAATATTACATTAAAGATAATCCCTCCCCCACACACAAGCATAGTGGATTTACCTACACTTTGAAATGCCACTCGGTACAAAGTGTCCTCCCCTACTTAGAAATGGAATTTACCAATCCTGGACAAAGTAAATTTATCATATTTATCCCTGCACTTCACAATGGATTAAATTGATACACATTTCTGGTCTTGTGGAATGAAATGAAATGAAATTGAATTTCAACTCCTGTTTCCTGGTTATCATTACAGAACCGTTAATAATACAAAATATAGAGTTTATGTTGATATTATATAAGACAAACACAATTGTACAATTATATGTAAATATATATAAGTTAGAAATAAATAAATTAACATTAAAGATACTACGTATATGAAAACTAGAAAATAATAATGATAATAATAATAATAATAATAATAATAATAATAATAATAATAATAATAATAATAATAATAATAATAATAATAACAATAATAAATATTGAACTAAAAATTCCTTTTATTAAACAAAAAACACCTCTCCTATGCAAAAAGATAATATTGTTAATAACAAAAAGACACTTGG
>JAXCGZ010018987.1:25000-27500 GCA_037179515.1 Halocaridina rubra | reverse complement strand
TGCTTTTTGAAGGCTGAAAGGTCATAAGAATTAGGAAAGACAGAAGGAGGAAGAGAGTTTCAGAGTCTGGAGGTAGATGGGAAGAAGCAGTTGCTGCACCGACCAATCCGCGAGCTACAAATCTCCACACAGTACCTGTGAGAAATGGCCGCTTGGCGAGTGTTACGCGGCCTCGGCAGTGGAGAAGGGATGTAACTCGCCAACTCATCAGAGCAGCGATGGAAGTAGTAGCGATAGAAAAACAAAAGGGAAGATACCTTACGGTGAAGAGAGAGAGAATCCAGGTTAGAAGTAAGAGAAGGATCATTAATGAGTCTGACTGCCTTAGATTCAACCCTATCAAGAAGATAAGTAAAGGAAGAAGCGAATCCTCGACCTGCCGCCTTAGAGTCGCAGACGCTACCATTTTGCCACGGAGACTACTCTATATATATATATATATATATATATATATATATATATATATATATATATATTATATATATATATATATATATATATATATATATATATATATATATATATATATATATATATATATATATATATATATATATATATATATATATATATATATATATATAGAGAGAGAGAGAGAGAGAGAGAGAGAGATGTGTGAGCAGTATTCTAAGCAGGGACGGATAAGACCTTTGTAAATTTTAAGTAACTGCAATGAGGAAAAGTAATAACGAAAACGAAACAATACCCCCAATTTTTTGGCTGAAGATTTAGAAATTTGGATTATGTGATTCCTCCAAGACAAGTTAGAGGCTATATGGATTCCTAATATATTGATAGAGTTAAGAAGGTAAATTTCATTAGTTTCGAAGACAATACGGTTATCAGGAGGAGAAGAAGATAAAGAGATAGCCAGAAACTGTCTTGGAGGCATTGAATTTAACTAAATTTTGAGTTCCCCATTCAGATACTCTCTGCAAATCGGAGTTAAGAGTAGAAGAAAGAGTGATACGAGATTGATTACGAGTAACAGATGAAGGTTGTGAAGAAAAGGCAGAGGAAAAGTGAAGGGTAGAATCATCGGCAAAGGCATGAAGAAGAGAGGAAGATGGGGACTGTAGAAGATCATTGATGAAGAGAAGGAAGAGAGTAGGTGAAAGAACAGAGCCCTATGGAACACCACTGGACACAGAGGTTTAACGGGCATTTGAAATGTTCTAATTTAAGGGAGGGTAAAGGAGCACTGAAATAAATGTCTGGGAAATGTTCTTTAAGGAAGGGTAATGGAGCACTGAAATAAATGTCTGGGTTTAAAGGACATTTGAAATGTTCTAATTTAAGGGAGGGTAATGTAGAACTGAAATAAATGTTTGAGTTTAAAGGGCATTTGAAATGTTCTAATTTAAGGGAGGGTAATGTAGAACTGAAATAAATGTCTGGGTTTAAAGGGCATTTGAAAAGTTCTAATTTAAGGGAGGGTAAAGGAGAACTAAAATAAATGTTTGGGTTTAAAGGGCATTTGAAAAGTTCTAATTTAAGGGAGGGTAATGGAGCACTAAAATAAATGTTTGGGTTTAAAGGGCATTTGAGATTGAAAAAAATGGCTCGGTATTGGAAAATGTAGTAACATTTTAATTATGGCTGGACATTTGGACACTAAAAGAAATGCTTGGTTATGGGGATACACAGAAATGTTCTAATCAGGCGAGAACATTTAAACATTAAACTAAGACTTTCTAATCAGGCGAGAACATTTAAACATTAAACTAAGACTTTCTAATCAGGCGAGAACATTTAAACATTAAACTAAGACTTTCTAATCAGGCGAGAATATTTAAACATTAAACTAAGACTTTGGCCCGATTTCTTAAACAGTGTAAGCCTAGCATACATTATTGTTAGTTAGGTAGACACACAAATAGATTTCATAAACACATCTGACGCAGTTCTAAGTATGGCTAGGATCCCGTACGGGATCCTAGGCCCGATTTCTTATACAGTGTAAACATAGGATACCATATCGTTAGTTAGCTAGACACACAAATGGATTTCATAAACGCATCTGACGCGGTTCTGTGTATGGCTAGGATCCCGCAAGGGATCCTAGCCATACATAGAACCGCGTCAAATGCGTTTATGAAATCCATTTGTGGGTCTAGCTAATTAACAATATAGTATCCTAGGTTTACACTGTTTAAGAAATCGGGTCTTTGGGTCTAGAAAGGACATTTGGGCACTGAAACAAATGTTCGATTATTGGGAGATATAGAAATGTCCTTAAAGCAATGACATTTCTGGGCATAGAAGTAAATGCTTGGGTATAGGTAAGTATGAACAGGGTAGTTAGATTTTATAGATTAAAAAATTCCAGGACAGTGGACATTTTAGCAAATGATGTAGACATTTTAGGAGGTAATAACAATAATTATTGTCTGAAAAGGATGGGCATTCTTCGGAGAATCAAAATATTAAAATGTCCTGAAAAAATACCACAGTGATATATTCGTGAAATGTCAATTTGAATATATATATATATATATAT
>JAXCGZ010018987.1:5000-17500 GCA_037179515.1 Halocaridina rubra | reverse complement strand
TCCTTCCAAATTTATCCTCCATTATATGGCACTGTGTTTATGTGTATGTATGTATGTATGTTCAGGTTTATATGTGTACGTATATGCAATTAAGTACATGCACTTTCCTCTGCTGTGTTACCCTCAGATGACAATGATGTGTATGAGTATGCATGGATGTGTCTTTATCTGTAGTAAGGACGAATAACTCCTTTTGCTGAAATGAATACCACAAACTCACTCTCTCTCTCTCTCTCTCTCTCTCTCTCTCTCTCTCTCTCTCTCTCTCTCTCTCCTTGATATGTATGGCTATGAAGCCCCAGTGGTGTTTCTATTGCTCATCTAATTAATGCATGCATGTATATATATATATATATATATATATATATATATATATATATATATATATATATATATATATATATATATGTGTGTGTGTGTATGTATGTGTGTGTATATATATATGTATGTACCTACTTATTATTCTAACCTGAAAATTGTTATTCTATATCTGCTTCAAATTGTCTGCAGTAGTACGGAATTTAAATGATAGCACTCAACAAGGGCTATTGAAAATATTGTCACAATGATTACTCTTCAAGTACTCTTCAATTATTACACTATATTTTATTATTAATTATGATATTTTAAATTAATTGCATTTAATTATTTATTATTAATTATGATATTTTAAATTAATTGCAAATTCTATTAGTATGTTATTTTTACATAACCACATAGATTGTAATGTTATCAACTACAATATGACTGGGAGTGCCCATGTGCACATGTCCCCATGTACAGTTATCTGAATAAATAAAAAAAAAAAAAAATATGGAGCCTAGCGAGAAATCTAGCTATCTTTAGCGGATAATAACTACTACTACTACTACTACTACTACTACTACTAATAATAATAATAATAATAATAATAATAATAATAATAATAATAATAATAATAATAATAATAATAATAATAGTCATAATAATAATAATAATAATAATAATAATAATAATAATAATAATAATAACAATAATAATAATAAACATTAAAACTTCTATGGAATAGGAAAAAGAAAATATAGACAAACAAATATAATAAACAGGAACAATGAAAATGGTTAGTAAGGGCATACACTCAGGGTAACGATTACATCTGCCAAAACAAGTCCTTCGTAAGAAGGCAACCGTCCTAGCCCTTAGTAGAAAAGGGGGTTCGTGACGTAAAACCGAATCCATCACTCCATCAATGAAAATGGAAAATGCCAAAAAATTTGAGATAAAGACTGTAAAAAACAAGAAAACAAAAGCAAGAAAGAAAACAAGGAAAATGGCAAAACAAGAAACAAAGAAGAAGAAAAAGAAAAAAACTTGGCAAACAAAAACAGAAAAAACAGGAAAACTGAATAAAGAAAATAAAGAGAAAAAACATAAAATGAGAAACAGAAAAAAACAGAAAAGAGAAAAGCGAAAACTAATAAAAACAACAAAAGACAAGAAAACAAATAAACAAAGACAAGAATATGAAATAAGAGAATAACAAACAGAAAAAACTGCAAAAAAACATAATTCAAAGAGAAAAAAAGGAATATAAAACAGACACCAAAACCATAATTTAAAGAAAAATAACAATTTAGAGAGAAAAAAACATAATTTAAAGAGAAAAAACATAATTTAGAGAAAAAATGGAATCTGAAACAAAGATCCCAAAAACAGAAAAAGCAACAAAAACAACAGAATAAGCAAAAAAACAAAAAAAAAACAAAAACAAAAGGAGAAAAACGGAACCAATGAAAACAAGCAAAAAACAGAAACCATCAAAATATGCAGAAACAAGACAGCAAATCGCTAAAATAAAAACAAACAAATAGAAACAAGAAAAATAAGAAAAAAGAAGAAAACAGAAAGAAACAAAAAGAAAAACAAGAAAACAAATAAACGGTAAAAAAAGGGATAAAAAACGTCACCAGAGAAAAAAACAAATAAACAAAGAAATTAAAAAGATAAAAACAGAAAAAATACAAAAAAACAAACAAATAAAGAGGCATTAACACTAATACAACTAAACAAACATGAAAACAAAGACATATAAATAGGAGAACAAACAAATAAAAAGAGAGAATAACAAGGACAAAAACAAACATGAAAACAAATACAAATAAACAAACAGGAAAAACAAATGCAAACAAACAAAAACACTCCAGAAATAGCAAACAAGAAAATGGGTTCAGTATAGGAATAAACAAAGAGAATAACAAGAACAAAAACAAACAAGAAAACAAATACAAATAAACAAACCAGGCAAACAAACAAAAACACTCCAGAAATAGCAAACAAGAAAATGAGTTCACTATAGGAATAAACAAAGAGAATAACAAGAACATAAACAAACAATAAAACAAATACAAATAAACAAACCAGGCAAACAAACAAAAACACTCCAGAAATAACAAACAAGAAAATGGGTTCATTAAAGGAATAAACAGAAAGAATAACAAGAACAAAAACAAACAAACAAAACAAATACAAATAAACAAACAAGAAAACCAATGCAAATAAACAAAACACTCCAGAAATAGTAAACAAACAAAAAATGGCCTCACTGGAGGGATAAACATGAGTTGAATGTGTGACATTCTTGATCCTGTGGTTATTCAGATTCTATTATGTACTCTGACCTTAAATCCAGGACGCGTGTTATGGGGATTCTATAGAAAATAAGAGATAACTCTCTCTCTTTCTCTCTCTCTCTCTCTCTCTCTCTCTCAGAAATATTTTCGGATGTACAGTATTTATTATTTTTTTTTTTTTATTTCAAGTGTGCTTATTCAGTCTCTCTCTCTCTCTCTCCTCTCTCTCTCTCTCTCTCTCTCTCTCTCTCTCTCTCTCTCTCTCTCTCTCTCTCTCTCTCTCTCTCTCTCTCTCTCTATCAGAAATATTTTCGGATGTACAGTATTTATTATTTTTCATTTTCTTTTATTTCAAGTGTGCTTATGGCCTCTCTCTCTCTCTCTCTCTCTCTCTCTCTTCTCTCTCTCTCTCTCTCTCTCTCTCTTTACCCATTTGATATGTTTTTTTTTTTTATCAAAACTTGACTAGGTCTCCTTCAATCGTAACTCCATTAAGTTGCCCAATAATATATAAATATAGATAAATAAATAAATAAAACATAATCATAAGGAGGATAAAACTAAGATATATATGATAAGAGCATTTTAGTGCTTAAGGATACTCTAATGATATTTCTGTTGTATGCTTTGAAGCATCGCCCCTTTGGAGCAAAGAGCCAATGAGAGTGGAGCATTTTTCCCTCCTCTAGGTTATCCTCCAATCAGAGGTAGGCTAGGGGTGGAGTCCGCGGAAAAGAAGGCGGAGTTTAAGCTATTACTTAAATAATAAAATCTAAACTGACAGAAATGAACTTACATAACCAATAATATTTAAAATTTATTAATTAATTAATAACCATAATACGAAGGTAGGGTAAAGAATATTCAAAACTAAAATAAACTGCTATTGTATGCACTGGAGCTCCACCCCTTTTATGAAAGAACCAATAAGAATAGTGTACTTTTCCCTCCCACATTCTATCCACCAATCACATGAAAGGATGGGATGGAAGGGGTGGAGTCATGAGAAATGGGGAGGAGTTAAATTTTAACATGAAAAAGGGAATCAAATTCAACTGCCATGAAGGATAAGTGGGCAGTAACTATATAAATAATAAATAAATGATTAAATAAATAAATAAATAATTAAATAAATAAGAGATAAATGGTAGAGTTCTGCTAGAGTAGTTAACGCACATGTGCGTACAGGTGTGTACGTAAGGGCTGAAAGGAAAGATTAAGGGTCAGACTGTTATAATAGCACCTGATGGTGAAGCAGGTAGGGGGAAGGCAAGAAAGGGTCAGAAAAGGATTTTTTATACACCTTTTGGACCACCCCATACGTGCTGATCCTTTCTCTTCTCTTCTTCTTCTTCTTCTTCTTCTTCTTCTTCTTCTTCTTCTTATTCTTCTTCTTCAGTAACTCCCATTTCCTACTTTTTCTTCTTCTTCTTCAGTAAATTCCCATTTCCTTAGTCAATTTCTTCTTATTATTCTTCAGTAAGTCCCATTTCCTTCTTCTTCTTCAGTAACTTCCAATTTCCTTAGTCATTTTCTTCTTCTTCAGTAACTTCCAATTTCCTTAGTCATTTTCTTCTCCTTCTTCAGTAACTCCCATTTCCTTCTTCTTCTTCAGTGACTTCCCAATCCCTTGGTCTTCTTCTTCTTCTTCTTCTTCTCTGTCTTCTTCTTTGTCTTTTTTCTTTTTCTCTACCCTCTCGATCCCTGTCCTGATTGCTCCGAGTCGTTGTCTTCTTCATCTTCTGCTCACTGGTCACGGTCTCGGGCATCATCATCTCTCTCTCTCTCTCTCTCTCTCTCTCTCTCTCTCTCTCTCTCTCTCTCTCCAGAATCTTTAACATAGTTGTATTGAGCATGGTCCTCTCTCTCTCTCTCTCTCTCTCTCTCTCTCTCTCTCTCTCGCTCTCCTCTCTCACTCTCGTCTCCTCTCTCACTATCTATCGATCTATCTAGCTTGTATCTCTCTCTCTCTCTCGCACTCTCTCGCTCCTCTCTCTCTCTCTCTCTCTCTCTCTCTCTCTCTCTCTCTCTCTCTCTCCAGAATTTTGATCATAGTTGTATTGAGCATTGTCCTATCTCTCTCTCTCTCTCTCTCTCTCTCTCTCTCTCTCTCTCTCTCTCTCTCTCTCTCTCTCCAGAATCTTGATTATAATCCTTAGCCGACATATAACTGACCTAATTCCATTCCATTTCAATTCACACACACACTTACACAAACATACACAAACGCATACACACACTAATATACATACACACAGACACGCACACACTCACCAAACACCATTTTCTTCTCCTAGAATATATAAAAAAAACAAGAATTCTGGTCAGTTCATAACAACCTGATGCGGATCATCAACTTGCGTGATGTAATTAACCAACGCCAAGTCATCAGCAACAAGCACAGTTCATTAGCTATTGTTCATAGTTCGGTACAAAGTCATGGTACATTATCGAAGCTAGATGTATATAAACAAAAATAAAATCCCCCAAAACAAAATAACAAAACGCCGATAAGAAGCAACGATCAGTGCATACTTTCATATATTTACAATCTTCATAAATTCAATGAAACAATCTTTCAATGTCATCACTGGTGTGGTATTCTGTGTTTTCTTCGCCATACTTTGCTCACCCTAAAGAATCTGTGTCATTTTTCTCTCGTTGCTGTTGGAGGGTTGGTCAAATGACTTGCAGCAATGGTATAAGAGCTTCTGCTGGAATGAATTTTGTTCAGTCATCAGGGAGAGTTTTAGACCTATAGTGCTTTACAGGTTTCTTGTCCTTGGTAGTTTTTAGACCTATAGTGCTTTACAGGTTTCTTGCTCTTGGTAGTTTTTAGACCTGTAGTGCTTTACAGGTTTCTTGTCCTTGGTAGTTTTTAGACCTGTAGTGCTTTACAGGTTTCTTGTTCTTGGTAGTTTTTAGACCTGTAGTGTTTCACAAGCTTCTTGTTCTTGGTAGTTCTCGGTAATAGTTCCTCATCATGTTACTTTCCTTTGAGCTGGTAAATTAAGACCTTTGAGACGACCAAGTCTCATATCCTGCACAGACCGAAAGAGGGAGGTTCGTAGTACTTCATAGGTTTCTTGTCCATGGTTAATGCTCTCAAAAGTAGTTCCTCATTAATACTGGTACTCTCCTGTGAACAGTCTAAGCTGGACCTGCGAGACGATCAAGTCTCACGTCCTGCACAGACCGAAAGAAGGAGACTAGTAGAACTTCATAGGTTTCTTGTCCATGGTTAATGCTCTCAGTAGTCGTGCCTGACTAACCCTGGTACCTCTCCTGTGAACAGTCTCAGCGGGACCTGCGATCTGACCGAGCTCCGTGTTCTGCAGATATCGAAAGAAGAAGATTAAAAAAGAAACCTTAGAAAAGAAGAAACGAAATGACCCAGAGCGACAAGCAAGACATGAGAGGCCATGTTTACAAAACTCAATCATACGATTCGAGGAGAACGAGGAAAAAAAAAATGCAATAAATGCAGATTCAAGTAAGAGTTTACGAGCTATTGTTTACAGTCCGTTATAAAGGCCTGGAACGCCATCAGTCTTCTGATATGCATGAAATGTTAATGAAGACATAAATATATTTTTAAACAAGATTTTCCATTAGTTACACTTTATATCGTGCATTTTAATTAATAACTACAGGGGAGGCTCTCTCTCTCTCTCTCTCTCTCTCTCTCTCTCTCTCTCTCTCTCCTCTCTCTCTCTCTCTCTCATTCTTTCAGCATATTGAATACCTTGATATGCAATTGTTATCTAATGTCCGTATGCATAACAATATATAAATACAAATATAGATCAAAAGAGTAAAGGATCAGTCAGAAAGTGTAATAAAATTAACTGTATAGAAAACAAATAAAAAATAAACAAATAAATAAATAAATATATGAACACTGTCGAAAGCATAAAAAAAATACATATATATAAAATTATGAGACAGTCATGCGCTGCACGTAGGTCTCTCTCTCTCTCTCTCTCTCTCTCTCTCTCTCTCAAACGAGATAATGATTTCATAAACACCTAAAGAGGGTTTATTTATACACTCCTTAAAAGGAGCAGCAGGGTTTTTCCTACTAATAAATAACACTCTATCAACTGCGTTCAAACCACTATTCGAACCTTCTTTTGGTCTTCCTTATCATTCATCCTCTGATCTTCCTACTGATTTTCTTCACTCAAGATCTTCCCATGAATCTTCTCCCTCTAAGATCTTCCTATGAACTCACTCCTTCTAAAATCCTCCTATGAAATCTTCTCTGGTCTTCCTACTGATATTCTCATTCTAAGGTCTTCCTTAATCTTTTCTGGTCTTCCTACTGATATCCTCATTCTAAGGTCTACCTTTAGACCAATGGCTCTCAACTTTTTTTTTCCTGTAATGCCCCATCTAAGCATCTATAAAGTCCTAATCCCCCCCCCCTGTGACATTTTATTCTCATTATTAAAAAAAAAAAACTGGACGCCTATTCACGTGGAGGAAGCCTTAAAGGCCATTAACCTGGTCTAAACAAGCTTCCATTCTTTTTTTCTTTTTTTATGATTGTGACGCTAGGACAGGCAAAATATAAATGAATAAAATAAAATCTACCCTCATCGGGCCTGGGCACGAAGAAAACATAGAGAGAAATTACACATGTACATACAAACACACAAATATTTGTAATGTATGCATACTGTATATTCACCTCATATATTCAGTCGCACACACGCTCAGTAGACATAAAAATCACTGTTCAGAACACATTCTCGAAGTGACCCCCCTTAAAAATCATATTGCCCCTCTGTGGGACGCGTAGCCCCACGTTGGAAACCACGGCTTTGAGACCATCTGTGATCTTCCAACTCATTTTCTCCTCTTTAGTATCTTCCCAAGAATCTTCTTCTAAAATCTTCCTATGATCTCTGCCATTCTGAGAGCCTCAAATGAAAGATTCTCTGAGGTTCCTCTTGATTTTCTCCTCTCTCTGATGTTCCTCATGATTTTCTCCTTCTCTGAAGTTCCTCTTGATTTTCTCCTTCTCTGAAGTTCCTCATGATCTTCTCCTTCTCTGAAGTTCCTCTTCATTTTCTCCTTCTCTGAAGCTCCTCATGATTTTCTCCTTCTCTGAAGTTCCTCTTAATTTTCTCCTTTTCTGAAGTTCCTCTTGATTTTCTCCTTATCTGAAGTTCCTCATGATATTCTCCTTCTCTGAAGTTCCTCATGATTTTCTCATACTCTGAAGTTCCTCATGATTTTCTCATACTCTGAAGTTCCTCATGATTTTCTCCTTCTCTGAAGTTCCTCTTGATTTTCTCCTTCGCTGAAGTTCCTCTTGATTTTCTCCTTCTCTGAAGTTCCTCTTGATTTTCTCCTTCTCTGAAGTTCCGCTTGACTTTCTCCTTCGCTGAAGTTCCTCTTGATTTTCTCCTTCTCTGAAGTTCCTCTTCATTTTCTCCTTCTCTGAAGCTCCTTAGGATTTTCTCCTTCTCTGAAGTTCCTCTTAATTTTCTCCTTTTCTGAAGTTCCTCTTGATTTTCTCCTTATCTGAAGTTCCTCATGATATGCTCCTTCTCTGAAGTTCCTCATGATTTTCCCATACTCTGAAGTTCCTCATGATTTTCTCCTTCGCTGAAGTTCCTCTTGATTTTCTCCTTCTCTGAAGTTCCTCTTGATTTTCTCCTTCGCTGAAGTTCCTCTTGATTTTCTCCTTCTCTGAAGTTCCTCTTGATTTTCTCCTTCTCTGAAGTTCCGCTTGAATTTCTCCTTCTCTAATCTTCCTATAAATCCTCTCTTATCTTAATATTAATCTTCTCTAAGTTCTTCCTATAAACCTTCCCCTGTCTTCCTAGTAATCACTTTAATTCAAACTTTTCCTAAAGACCCTCGCTGATCTGCACACTAATCTTCTCTGATCTTTCTAATAATCTTCTCAATATAAATTCTTCTTCTCAATCTTCTCCTTCATATATCTTCACAAGAACTTCCTTTAAATCTTTAAAGATATCTTCTTCTAAGATCTTCCTAAGGGTCTTATCCATTCCCGATCTTTCTTTGTATCTTCTTCTATGATCTTCCCATGAAACTTTTCCTTCTAAGGTCTGTCTGTGACCCTTTTTTGATCTTACGAAGAACCTTTTCCTTCGCTGATCTATATATGAGTCTTCTCCCTCCCAGATCTTTCTATGGATATTCTCCTTTTGATATCTTCCTAAAGACCTTCTCTAATCTTCCCACCTACCTATTTTCTTTGATCTTCCTAAGAATCTTTCCAATGTTTCTATAAATCATCTTTGAACTTCATATAAATCTCTTTGCTCTTCCTATAATCCTCTAATATTACTCCGACTTACAACTCTCTAATACACACATACCGTGGCTATTTATTCCACTGAATCTTCCGTAATCTTCCTGAGAACTGACTATAATCTTCCTATGCCTCTCCTCATCTGTGATCTTCCAGTCAACTACTTACTTCTCAAATCATCTTCCTATGAAGCATACATAATCTTTCTATAAACCTTGTCATGTCTTTCTGAAAACCTTTTCTGATCTTACATTGATCATTCCATATCTTCCTATAAATCTTTACTGAGCTGTCTATGAAACTTCTACCTCCCACTAATCTTTATGTGAATATATTCTAATCTTTTCTTACTTATTTTAGAGTCATAAACAGAACTTGCTCACTCGCTTAAGATATTGAGGGCAAAAAATCAAGAAAAAACAAAAACATCCAATAAACTACATCAAAATACCAAAAGACAACCTAGGAAGGTAAAACACGACATTAAACAGGTAAAGATAAAGCAAAATATCGCATAAAGCATTTATAAAGTTAAAGAAGAAAAACTCAAAATGCACAATGTACATCTTGCTTTGCTCGTATGTCACTAAAAGAATTTGCTTGATCTTAGGCCATTTCAGCAGTTGCGTCTTCAACCAGTACAGAACCAAGAAAACAGAAAATATATATATATATATATATATATATATATATATATATATATATATATATATATATATATATATATATATATATATATTATATATATAAAAGAAGCTCTTATAAATAAAACTAAATCCTTATATAGACAAATAAATTGATAATCCTAATATATTTGAACTTAAATAGGTCTGTCTAGGACAGTTCGATGTTAAGTCTTCCTTCAGTTACGGTTCTTTTTCTATGCCTACAGCTACACTGAATATTCTTGGATATTCATCACACATCTTTTATTATCCCTTCACATCTGACAAATCATTACACTCTCCATCTCTGTTTCTCTTTACTTTATGTATTCTTCGTGCCCAGGCCCAATGAGGGCTGTTTTATTTTATATTTTCTTTTGTCCCGTTCTGGTGTCACAATCATAAAAATAATAATAATAATAATAATAATAATAACAGTTGAGTATAAAGAAAAACACAAGAAACAAATATACGCCCACTCATGGACACAAAATGCACATTATACACTTGATTTTGTTCACAAATCCCTAAAAGAATTCGCTCGACCTCTGGCCACTACTAATCATACACAAAAACATGAACTGTGCCTCTCAAAATGGCATCTAAATGCTGGAACACGATCAGTGTGATAAAATACTTAAAGACAAGTAAAATTAAAACTCAAAATCATATAAAAACAAGTAAAATAAGACTCTAAATCCCATAAAATCAAATATGCAAAGCCCAATAAACAAATTGCACAATGTGCACTCAAGATTGTTAAAATATCCATAAAAACAATACTCTTGATCTCAGAACACTTATATAGCTCAAAGCTGCATCTAAACACTGGAATGAAATATAAAATAATAAAACATAAAACAAAACAACTAAATATAACGCACAAAATCACATGAAACATCTACACAAAATACAATAAACACCAAATGCACACTATGCACTTCAAGTTGTTTACGTGTTACTAAAAGAATTCGCTTGCTTTCTAACCACTTCAGCTGAAGAACCTGTGCGCCGCAGAAGACAATAGACTGAGCTCAATCGTTTTCAGTAATGCATTTTAGGCATTCACCCAGGGTAACGGTCACACTATGCAAAAACCAAAGTCCTTCGAAAAGGGAGCCCGTGACGTAAAACTGAGCTATCATTTTAGATGTATATAATTTGGTCTAATGATATGGAAAAAATTAGACGATATAAATATCTTTAGTGAGTAATTTTAGAAATATGTATGACTTCACTGAATTTTATAACTATTATTGATGCTACCACTACTAATAGCACTACTACGACTTCCTCTACTACTATTGATATTACTACTCTACTACTACTACTACTACTACAACTACCACTACTACTACCAATAATAATAATAATAATAATAATAATAATAATAATAATAATAATAATAATAATAATAATAATAATAAACAAGACAACAATATCATTGCTTAATTAATAAATATGAACTTTTATCAAGAAAAGCAAAGAAGATTAGCAGAAGAAGAAGAAGAAGAAGAAGAAGAAGAAGAAGAAGAAGAAGAAGAAGAAGAAAGATGAGAGCTAGAAGAAGACATGATGAACTGAGTCTTGGTGAACAAAAAAAAAAAAAAAAAAAAGGATTTCTTCTCACAGTCTCGTTTCTTCCTCTCACGCATAAAAAGAAGACAGGGGTGAGGGAAGACAAGGAAAAAAAAAAGAGTAAAAAGAAGAATGGATATGACTGACATGACTTTCTCACACTATTATTATTATTATTATTATTATTATTATTATTATCATTATTATTATCTTTATTATTATTATTATTATTATTATTATTATTATTATCTTTATTATTATTATATTGCTATTATTAGTATTAGTATTATTATTATTATTATTATTATTATTATTATCATTATTATTATCTTTATTATTATTATATTACTATTATTATTATTATTATTATTATTATTATTGTTGTTGTCGTTGTTATCATTATTATTATTATTATTATTATTATTATTATTATTATTATTATTATTATACTATTGCAGTTGTTGATGATGTTGCTGTTGGTTTTGTCGCTGTTGCTTTATTGTACATATGCAATAGTAATGAAAAAAATTATGATAACGCTGAATGGGAAAAATAATAGAAAAATAATAAAAAAAATGAGGAAAAGATGAGAGAAATGAGCTTGGAAAATGATGATAATGACGAATGGGGAAAATAATAAGGAAATAATGAGAAAAGGGTCAGGGAAAGTTGAGGAAAACGGGCGAGGAAAATGGTGAAGACAATGAAAGGGGAAAATGATGAAAAACGCAGAAGAAAATGTGATGATATTATTTAGAAAAATAGTGAGGAAAAAATATGGGAAGTAGTTGAAGGAAAGAACGAGGAAAATGGTGAGGACAGTGGTGATGATAATGAAGGGGAAAATAACGTAAAAAAATGCAGAATAAAATGAGAGGAAACAAATTTGAAAAACAGTGAGGAAAAGATGTGAGAAATGGTGAGGACAATGGTGAGGAAAAGAATGAAAAAATGTAAAAGGATATGATGATGAAAAGAAATTAAATGGTGAAATAAAAGTATGAGAAAAATAGTGAGAAAGCATAGAGTAAATGAATGAGGAAAGAAAAATAAATAATAGCAAAATAAAATATGAGGAAAAAATAATAAAGAAACGATGAACAAAAAAATTAATGATGAAAATAGTGAGTAAATGAGGAAAAGAAATTGTAAATAAAAAAGTACAAGTGTATATAGTTTGGAAAATATGAGGAAAATGGTTAGCAAAAGATGAGGAAATAGTTATGAAAACCGTGAGGATAGGCTGAGGAAAATGATAAGGGAAAGATGAGGAAATAGAATAAGGAAACTGAGTGAGGATAAGGTGAGGAAAATGAGGAAATACAATGAGGAAAATGAGTGAGGATAAGATGAGGA
>JAXCGZ010018986.1:135000-140168 GCA_037179515.1 Halocaridina rubra | reverse complement strand
CTATATATATATATATATATATATATATATATATATATATATATATATATATATATATATATATATATATATATATATATATATATATATATATATATATATATATATATATATATATATATATATATATATATATTTATATATATATATATATATATATATATATATATATATATATATATATATATATATATATATATATATATATATATATATATATATATATATATATATAAATATATATATATATATATATATATATATATATATATATATATATATATATATATATATATATATATATATATATATATATATATATATATATATATATATATATATATATATATATATATATATATATATATATATATATATATATATATATATATATATATATATATATATATATATATATATATAATGAGTGCGACACCGGAACAGGCAAGAAAGTTACTCTCATCAGGGCCGTGCATGAGGAAAACATTAAGACGAAGAAAAAGTAGAAGTTTAAGGACAAGGCAGAAATAAGGGAGTGATACACAATAGGAAAAGGACCTGCTGCAAGAGCAGTCAATGTACTGAGGAACTAGAGATATGGCAGCATTTGGCCCTGATATGACGGTACAGCTGCTTTTCAAAGGAATATAGGCTATAAGAATTGGGAAAGACAGAAGGAGGAACAGAGTTCCAGAGTTTGGAGGTGGATGGCAAGAAGCAGTTGCTGCACCAACCAATCCTGGGGCTAAAAGTCTTTACACAGTACTTGGGAAATGAAGCAACTAGGGAAGTGTTAGACGGCTCCAGCAGTGGGGGAATGATGCAATTGACCAACTCATTACAGCAGCGATGGAAGCAGTGGTGATAAAAAGGAAAAAGGGATGATACCTTGCAGCGAAGAGAGTGAGAATCCAGATTAAAAGAAAGAAAAATATCATTAAAGAGGCTGACTGTCTTATATTCAAACCCATCAAGGAGATAAGTATAAGAAGAAGCACCCCAGACGTGCAAAAATATTCTAAGCAGGGATGGCTAGATGTTGTGCCACAAACACTACAGATAAAAAACGGTCAGAAAGAAAACTGGAAATCAGAGAACAGAGAGAAGGGGAAAAGCAATAAGCAGGGAGTTTGGCTAACAGACTCATGCGGCAGACTCTGTCAAAAGCCTTAGAGATATCAAGAGTGACAGCAAAGGATTCCCCATATTTCCTCAGAGAAAATGACCATACATGAGTAAGATAGGAGTGGAGGTCACCATTGGATCTTGCCTTACAGAACCGGTAATCGGAGATAAGTGAGGTAGATTTAAGAGGTTTTAAGATATGAGAATTGAGCAAAGTTTCAAATTCTTTAGCAACTGTTTCTTGCCATCCACCTCCAGACCCTGGAAGTCTCCTCCTCTCTCTGTCTTTTATCAATTCTTATATCCTACCTGCCTTCGAAAAGCAGATATATCGTCATCCCAGGGCCTAATGCTACCATATCTCTAGTTCCTCAATACTTTGACTATTCTTTCAGCCGGTCCTTTTCCTATTGTGTATCACTCCCTTATTTTTGCCTTGTCCTTAAACTTCTACTTTTTCTTCGTCTTAATGTTTTTCTCATGAACGAGCCTGATGAGGGTAACTTTCTTGCCTGTTCCGGTGTCACACTCATAATATATATATATATATATATATATATATATATATATATATATATATATATATATATATATATATATATATATGTATGTATGATATATATATATATATATATATATATATATATATATATATATATATATATATATATATATATATATATATATATATATATATATATATATATATATATATATATATATATATATATATATATATATATATATATATATATATATATATATGCATACATACATACATACAAGCAAATGTGATACCTATCTTCAAAAAGGGAAGGAGGGATACGGCTCTGAACTATAGACCAGTTTCCTTGACCAGCATAGTTTGCAAAGTTATGGAGAAACTACTAAGGAAACATATCTCTCTTCACTTGGAATCCTTCAACTTTTTGTCAGTGAGGCAACATGGCTTCAGAGAAGGTAGATCAACAGTAACAAACTTATTAGAATTTTATGATGAGGTAAGCCAAATCTTACAGGAAAGAGAGGGCTGGGCAGATTGCATATTCCTAGACTTCCAGAAAGCGTTTGACACTGTTCCACATGGGAGACTTATTAGGAATCTGCAATCAATGGCTAGAATAGGTGGAAATGTTTTGGAATGGATAAAAACTTACTTAGAAGGAAGGGAACAGAGGGTTAGAGTAAGACACTCAGTGTCTGAATGGAGAAGAGTTAGTAGTGGAGTTCCACAGGGTTCAATTTTAGGGCCACTTTTGTTCCTTGTATATGTAAATGACCTACCAGAGTCTGTAAATTCATTCATGAATATGTTTGCAGATGATGCAAAGATTGTGAAGAAAGTAAAAAACGAGAACGATGGTAGAGAACTTCAGGAGGATCTAAATAATCTGCATGAGTGGTCAGAAAAGTGGCTAATGAATTTTCAATACTTCAAAATGTAAGGTAATGAGAATGGGTACAAGTGCAAGAAGGCCCAAGCTTGACTACTCGGTGGCTGGAGTGCAACTTCAAGAGACAGAAAATGAGAGAGATCTAGGAGTAAACATACTGGCAGATTTGTCTCCAGAAATACATATAAATGGCATAGTAAGGGCAGCATATGCATTCTTATCAAATGTAAGGGTAGCCTTCAGGCACATGGACAAGGAAATGTTCAGAAATATTTATGTAACCTATGTGAGGCCAAAACTGGAATATGCAGCCTCCTTTTGGAATCCGCACTTGAAAAAGCACATAGCTAAGCTTGAAAAAGTTCAAAGACATGCCATGAAACTGGTGCCAGAAATACGCAATCTCAGTTATGATGAGAGGCTGAGGGAATTAGACTTACCATCACTCGAAGCTAGAAGAGTGAGGGGGGATATGGTGACAGTCTTTAAATTCCTTCATGGTTATGATAGAGTGCATAGGGATCGATATTTTGATATGGCTGGCTCTAGAACTAGAGGTCATAGTTTGAAGCTTCGTAAGAAAACTTCTTTGCAGGATGTAAGGAAATACTTTTTCAGTGTAAGAGTAGTTGATAATTGGAATTGGCTAAGCGAGGAGGTAGTTAATGCTATCTCAATCCTTAGTTTTAAGGACAGGTATGATAAGTATCACTAAGTCTAAAATGGAACCGATCAGGAGACGGGAAGATACGAGATTTGGGCTCTTTCCCGTAAACACAATTAGGTAATCACAATTAGGTAATCACATACATACATATATGCATACATACATACATACATACATACACACGGCAGGTATTAGAACACAAACATTCAGTATCTCTTAAATTTTTCCTTGTAGTTTTTGAGTGACTAAGACTTAGGTGTAAATCGTAAACAAAATTTCCCTAAATAAGAAATCCTGCGGAGTATTGTGAGTAAAATAATTATATTTGTTGTATAACGAGACTTTCCAAAATATTAAAGGAAAAAATTGAGAAAATTTTTGTGAGAGGATAGAGAAGAAGCTGTCCTGTTCTGCCCTGAAGGAAGTTTAGAATAGTGGCCAGAGGTGAAGCCATCACATCACATTACCTAATTTTTTGTGTAAATTGTGGAGAGCTCTTACAGCCGTTTACCTGATCCTGTGATTCCATATATTGTTAAAATCAGTATCCTTCCCATTTATATTAATTTGATAGTTAGTTTGATACACGAAAAAATTTAATAATTAAATACATACCCAAAATACACCTGTCAACAGTACTGAGTTAAGTTGCCAAGTAGCACAGCTGTCTTGTTTTCTTCATTTTTGCTTTTTTTTTTAGCTTTCTCTTTTATTATTTTTTATTTTGTATATATACTGAGTTATATGTAAAGTCTGATCCTGTGATAACATATCTTGGTTAGCAAGTGAGTTTATCAGTTAAGAAGAATATAAAGCAGAAACAAGTGGGTGTCTCCTCAGACACAAATTTGAATTTTTCTTCAAGTACACTTTTGTTTTTGTTTGCATTTTCTTCTTTTTTTCCCCTCAAATTACCAAAGTCAAATTTTTTTAGTTAGGATGTGTGTTACCAGAAAAGAGATAAAGTGAGTACCTAAATAGCACTTATATGAAGATATAAAAATTCTGTGTGAAGCTTAAATAAAAGGTTTTCTCTCTTTTTTTCTCTTTCTCTTCTTTCTATATTCTGTTAAAGAGAAAACATGAAAACGAGGCCATCTCTGTCTTAAACCTCCCCCATCCATGGGTCGGGGAGGTATGATAGAGGATCTCCGTGGGATGTAGCGGCAGGAGGAGGGGTAGCTATCAGGAGATTAAAGCAGAAAATCAAGGATTTACAAGCAATGGTTATAAGCCTTGATGATAAAATTCGGAATATGGGTAGAGAAATGAAAGAGAATGAAACACTCAGAGGGGAAAGAAGATTTTTGGAGGAAGCAAATAAAACACAAGGGCAGGAGAGAAAAGAACTAGAAAAACGAATAAAGAAGATGGAAGGGGAAAAGAGTGAACTAGAAACCAGAATTTCTAAACAAGAAGATAACAACAAACAGCTGAATGACAACCTAAATGAATTAGATGTTAGATCACTGCTCTCTTCTGAGAGAGAAAAGATTGCAGCTTGGGATGTCCAGATTAAGGAAAACATTGAACAGTTTAGAAAAGAGTTTCAAGAGCTGAATATGGAACATGATGCCATGAAAACTTCCTTTGCTGATGCACTAAAGGAGAATGTGGCAGTAAAAGAGGCTGTAAAGGTGGTGGCACTGGAAAACATACAAACAGTTAACTATAAAAAGACAGTAATCAAAAAACTGAAAGACGTTGTGATGGAAAGGGCAAATCCACTCATTAAACAGACACTTGATAAAGAGAAGAAAGTGGTAATCTCAGGCATAAGCGAATTCCAGGAGCCAACATGGCAGGGGAGACTTGAAGAAAATAAAGCTAGGGTTGTAGATCTGATAAGAAAGCTTGGAGTAGTATGTGGTCCTGAGGATATTGTAAACATACACCAACTAGGCAAATATTCTAGGGAAGGAAAGCAGAGACCAACAAAAGTAACCTTTGAGAGATGGGAAACATGTAGAGAAATAATGATG
>JAXCGZ010018986.1:110000-130000 GCA_037179515.1 Halocaridina rubra | reverse complement strand
GCATCGTAACCTGGTTATAGGAGATGACTTTAATGCGAACCATCCAATATTGAGGTATGAATGCCCCTGTGCAGCAGGCAGACACATCATGAGCTTGCTAGATGACCAAGAAGACATTATCTTGCTCAACAAACATGAGCCAACTCATGACAGAGGTTGAATACAGGATCTCACCTACGTCTCCAACTCCCTAGAACAAGATGCCACTTGGAGAGTTCACTCCTTGGTCACAAGTGACCACTATGGGATCCACCTCAAGCTGCCAATTCCTGAAATCTTCCAAATCCCAACTCCTCCTCCTCGATGGTGTTTTACGAAGGCCGACTGGGGCCGATTCCAGGAGCACCTCAGCAATTGGTACTCAGCTTAAACACCACCTGGTGATATTAACCAAGCTGAAGATAAGCTAGTTAATGCCTTGAAAACTGCAGCTGACTCCTCTATCTCCCCTCTGCAAATCAAAGCACGCTATTCATCATGACAGGTGGTACTACTGTGATTGAGTCAAAGTACTCAATCACTGGCTCTATGTCGTCTGAAAAATGGATAGGAATTGTTGCACTGAACACTTCTAATTTATTCTCCTGAAAGACAAGGAACATATCCACGAAGAAACACGAGAAAATAACAGGAAAAAAGGCTTGAGTGGTGTTCCACCCTAGATGCTCACACCTCTATCGGTCATATGTGGAGGAATATCAACTCCCTCGTTAAAGGAAGATTTCCTAAAACCATCCCCAAAGGGACCCCAGTAGGATAGCTGAAGAACTCTCCACCAAATTCGCGGAGAGGGCTAACTCTGACCAGCTCCCCATCACAACCAGAATAACTTTTCAGGGTCTCACAGCTGCAAGTTAGGATAAATTAGAAGAGGCCATCAACACCAAAGATCAAGCAGATGCCCTTTCAATCTGACTGAGCTGCAAAATTCTTTTTTTTTAATGAGTGTGACACCGGGTCAGGCAAAAACTGCCCTCATCAATAAAGGCCCGTGCACGAGAAAACACCAAGATGAAGGAAAAGAAAAAGGTTAAGAACAAAGCAGAGATGAGGTAATGTTACACAAAGGAAAACGACAGATAGTAAAAAACAGTCAAAATACAGAGGACCTAGAGATATGGAGGATTTGGCCCTAAAATGACGATAGATCTGCTTTTTGAAGGATGATAGGTCATAAGAATTAGGAAGGACAGAAGAAGGAAGAGAGTTCCAGAGACTGGAGGTAGATGGGAAGAAGCAGTCGCTGTACCGACCAATAAGCAAGCTACAAATCTCCACACAGTACCTGTGAGATGAGGCCACTTGGCGAGTGTTATGTGGCCTCAGCAGTGGGGGAGGGATGCAACTCGCCAACTTATCAGAGCAGTGATGGAAGAAGTAGTGATAAAAAAGAGAAAGGGAAGATACCTACATGGCAAAGAGAGATTGAATCCAGATTAGAAGTAAGAGAAGGATCATTAATGAATCTGACTGTCTTAGATTTAACCCTATCAAGGAAATAAGTATAAGAAGCAGCACCAAAGATGTGTGAGTAGTATTCTAAGCAGGGATGGATAAGACCTTTATAGATTTTATGTAACTGTAAAGAAGAAAAGAAATTACGAAAACGAAACAGAACCCTCAACTTTTTGGATGAAGATATAGAAATTTGGATTATGTGACTCCTCCAAGACAAGTTAGATGCTATGTGGATTCCTAATATGTTGATAGAATTACAAGGGTAAATTTCGTTAGTTTCGAAGACAATAGGATTATCAAGAGAAGAAGATAAAGAGAGAGCTAGAAGCTATATTTTGAGTGCCCCACTCAGATACCCTCTGCAAATCGGAGTTGAGAGTAGAAGAAAGAGTAATACGAGACTGATTACGAGTAGAAGATGAAGGTTGTGAAGAAAAGGCCAAGGAAAAGTGAAGGGTAAAATCATCAGAAAAGGCATGAAGAAGAAAGGAAGATGGGGATTGTAGAAGATCATTGATGAAGAGAAGGAAGAAAGTAGGTGAAAGAACAGTGTCCAGTTGAATACCACTGATAACAGAGAAAGGGCTAGATGTCATACCATCAACAACTACAGATATAAAACGGTCAGTAATAAAACTGGAAATCAGAGAACAGAAAGAAGGGGTAAAGTCATAGGCAGGGAGTTTGGCCAACAGAGCCTTGTGCCAGTGTTTGTCAAAAGCCTTAGAGATATCAAGGGCGACGACAAAGGATTCCCAATAGTTCCTCAGAGAGGATGACCATACATGAGTAAGATAGGACAGGAGATCACCAGTGGATCTTGCCTTGTGAAACCGTACTAGTGATCGGAGATAAGTGAGTTAGATTCAAGGTGTTCAAGAAGTGAGCATTGAGCAAAGTTTTGAAAACTTTAGCAAAAGAGGAGCTTAGGGCAATAGGTCTGTAGTTTGAAGGAATAGAGTGGTCACCCTTCTTAGGAAAAGGTTGAATTAGACCATGCTTCCAAGATGAAGGATAGATGCTGGTTGACAGATTGAGGCGAAAAAGATGGTAAAGCACGGGAGCCAGTTCATCTGCAAACTCCTAATGGAACTTTGCTGGGATCCCATCGAGACCAGATGACTTGTTTGTCTTTAACGAGCGAAGAACCTTATGAACTTTGCATGATGAAAGGATAATGGAGGGCATAGGGTTAGAGAGGGGTAAAATTTGAGGGACAGGTGCACGGGAATCGTTTACAGAAGAGTTGGCAGAAAAATGAGAGCAAAAGAGAGTGGCTTTATCAGTGGGAGAGCAAGCTATAGAACCATCAGAATGAATGAGAGGGTGAAAGCTTGAGTTACAGAAGTTTTGGAGAGGTTTTTGGCTAAGGACCAGAAGTATTTGTCAGTGGGTTATCAACTTTCATTCCTATAAAGGAAGCCTTAGACCTTCAAATCTGAGCAGTACAGCAATTCCTAGCTACAATAAAGGCAGAACGACTTAAATCGAAAGGTGAATATTGGTAAAATCTAAGTGCCCGATTCCTGGCCTGGATAGACATGGAGCAGGCACTCTCAAGCTAAGGTTTAGAGGGAATGAAAGTTTTATTAGAAGAGGGGATGCATGCCTCCATTCCCGCGGTCATGGTTTCGGCAACACTTAGGGCTACCTGCTCAGGGATATGGGACCACCGAGAGCAGTAATCATTGTGACAGAATGATTACCTAATTGTGATTACCTAATTGTGTTTACGGGAAAGAGCCCAAAGCTCGTATCTTCCCGTCTCCTGATCGGTTCCATTTTAGACTTAGTGATACTTATCATACCTGTCCTTAAAACTATGGATTGAGATAGCATTAACTACCTCCTCGCTTAGCCAATTCCAATTATCAACTACTCTTACACTGAAAAAGTATTTCCTTACATCCTGCAAAGAAGTTTTCTTACGAAGCTTCAAACTATGACCTCTAGTTCTAGAGCCAGCCATATCGAAATATCGATCCCTATCCACTCTATCATAACCATGAAGGAATTTAAAGACTGTCACCATATCCCCCCTTACTCTTCTAGCTTCGAGTGATGGTAAGTCTAATTCCCTCAGCCTCTCATCATAACTGAGATTGCGTATTTCTGGCACCAGTTTCGTGGCATGTCTTTGAACTTTTTCAAGCTTAGCTATGTGCTTTTTCAAGTGTGGATTCCAAAAGGGGGCTGCATATTCCAGTTTTGGCCTCACATAGGTTACATAAATATTTCTGAACATTTCCTTGTCCATGTGCCTGAAGGCTACCCTTACATTTGATAAGAATGCATATGCTGCCCTTACTATGCCATTTATATGTATTTCTGGAGACAAATCTGCCAGTATGTTTACTCCTAGATCTCTCTCATTTTCTGTCTCTTGAAGTTGTACTCCAGCCACCGAGTAGTCAAGCTTGGGCCTTCTTGCACTTGTACCCATTCTCATTACCTTACATTTTGAAGTACTGAATTTCATTAACCACTTTTCTGACCACTCATGCAGATTATTTAGATCCTCCTGAAGTTCTCTACCATTGTTCTCGTTTTTTACTTTCTTCACAATCTTTGCATCATCTGCAAACATATTCATGCATGAATTTACAGACTCTGGTAGGTCATTTACATATACAAGGAACAAAAGTGGCCCTAAAACTGAACCCTGTGGAACTCCACTACTAACTCTTCTCCATTCAGACACTGAGTGTCTTACTCTAACCCTCTGTTCCCTTCCTTCTAAGTAAGTTTTTATCCATTCCAAAACATTTCCACCTATTCTAGCCATTGAGTGCGGCTTCCTAATAAGTCTCCCATGTGGAACAGTGTCAAACGCTTTCTGGAAGTCTAGGAATATACAATGTGCCCAGCCCTCTCTTTCCTGTAAGATTTGGCTTACCTCATCATAAAATTCTAATAAGTTTGTTACTGTTGATCTACCTTCTCTGAAGCCATGTTGCCTCACTGACAAAAAGTTGAAGGATTCCAAGTGAAGAGAGATATGTTTCCTTAGTAGTTTCTCCATAACTTTGCAAACTATGCTGGTCAAGGAAACTGGTCTATTGTTCAGAGCCGTATCCCTCCTTACCTTTTTGAAGATAGGTATCACATTTGCTTGTTTCCAGCATCTTGGAATCTCCCCCGACTCCAGTGACTCCTTAAATATGATACTTAGTGCCACTGATATTGTGTTTGCGCATTTTTTAAGCACATGAGGGGATATGTCATCAGGACCTGTAGCTTTATGAACATCTAAATCCATCAGCGCTTTGCATACCTCTGTGGCTGTAAGGTTGATGTTCTCTAATACCGGCCCTTGAGCTTCTATCACTGCAATCTGAGGGGGTGGGGTATTTTCTACTGTAAATACTGACTGAAACTCCTTGTTCAATTCTTTGCAGATATCTTCATTCGTCTCAGTGATGCTTCCATCCGCTCTCTTTAGCCTTAAAACTTGTTCTTTTACCTTCAGTTTTCCTCTGATAAAGCTGTGGAAAAGCTTGGGATTTTCTTTAGCCTTCCTGGTGATGTCCCTCTCATAATCTCTCTCTGCCTCTCTCCTTTTACTTAGGTAGTCATTTCTTGCTCTTTTGTAGGTTTGCCAGGCATTTATGTTTTTTCTCCTCCTATGCCTTTTCCAGCATTTGTCTCTCCACTCCTTAGCTCTTTTACACCCATTATCGAACCATTTCTCTCTGGCATGAATTACACCTACTTTGGTGACAGGTATGCAGCAATCTACTATCTTCCCATATTTCTCACAAAAGATGTCATACATTTCTTGTACAGATTTGTTGTAAAATAAGGTTCTCCAGTCAATAACTGCAAAAAGCTCATTCATTTTGATGTAATCTCCTTTCGGATAGTTCCTCCTCATGTCCTCAGTGCCTCTACTCTCAGGAAGAATATCTTCAATGATATACTCCATCAACAACACACAGTGGTCACTCTTTCCAATTGGTGGTTCATACTCAATATTTTCAATATCCAACACATTATCTGTGAACACTAGATCAAGTAGTGATGGCTCATCACCACCCCTGGCCCTTGTTGGTTCCATTACATGTTGGTGTAGGAAATTCCCTTGTACGCAATCTAGGAATCTTGCCCCGAATGAGTCCTCACCACTGTGTGGGTCAAGATTTATCCAATCTATCTCTTTATGATTAAAGTCTCCCATAATCAGAATCCTACACTTTTTTTCCCGTGCCATGTTAACAACTGAGTTTATGACTTCAATAGTACCTATATGACTTTCCTCATAAACTTCAAGCTTATTTTGGTTCCTTGGTAGGTTGTATGCAACAGTTATTATAATGCTCTTTGACCCAGTATTTATGCGAGCAACAAGAAATTCCTTGAACTCACTTTCTATAGCGAAGTTTATTTCTTCAACTTGAATCCTCTCACTTATGAGCAGTGCTATCTCTCCACCAGTCCTCTCAGATCTTTCAACCCTTAGTATTCTGAAGCCCTTAGGAAAAACTGTGACACTGTTTATGTCCTCACTCAACTTAGTCTCTGTAATTGCTACTATATCTGCCTTACTGTTGTGAATCCTATCTTTTAATTCTACTGCCTTACCAGCTAATCCATCAGCATTTGTGTATAACAATCTTAATGAGGCCCCATCCCCTGATCTTCTGTCATTATCTTCTTTATCTCCCCTTTGTCTGGAAGTACTCTGTAACGAAAATTTTTCTTCTCTTCTTCATTTCTTTCATCATTTAACCTTCTTGCCTCTTGCAACAAGTTTTTGATCTTTCCCATCTCTTCCTGTGTTCTGTATCGTCTAATGAACACTTCTTTGCATTCTTGAAGGTCTTTTAGACTTTTTTTCTTAACAATATTTCCCTACATGTTTCCCCTCTCTCAAAGGTTACTTTTGTTGGTCTTGGCTCTCCTTCCCTAGAATATTTACCTAGTTGGTGTATGTTTACAATATCCTCAGGACCACATACTACTCCAAGTTTTCTTATCAGGTCTACAACCCTAGCTTTATTTTCTTCAAGTCTCCCCTGCCATGTTGGCTCCTGGGATTCACTTATGCCTGAGATTACCACTGTCTTCTCCTTATCAAGTGCCTGTCTGATGAGTGGGTTTGCCCTTTCCATCACAACGTCTTTCATTTTTTTTATTACTGTCTCTTTATAGTCAACTGTTTGTATGTTTTCCAGTGCCACCACCTTTACAGCCTCTTTTATTGCCACATTCCCCTTTAGTGCATCAGCAAAGGAAGTTTTCATGGCATCATTTTCCATATTCAGTTCCTGGAACTCTTTTCTGAACTGTTCAATGTTTTCCTTAATCTGGACATTCCAAGCAGCAATCTCGTCTCTCTCAGAAGAGAGCAGTGAACTAGCATCTAATTCCTTTAGGTTGTCATTCAGCTGTTTGTTTTTATCTTCTTGTTTAGAAATTCTAGATTCTAGTTGACTCTTTTCCCCTTCCAGCTTCTTTATTCTTTTTTCTAGTTCCTTTCTCTCCTGCCCTTGTGCTTTATTTGCTTCCTCCAAAGATCTTATTTGTTCTCTGAGTGTTTCATTCTCTTTCATTTCTCCATCCATATTCCGAATTTTATCATCAAGGCTTGTAACCATTGCCTCTAACTTCTTGATTCTCTGTTTAAGTCCCCTGATGGCTACCCCTTCTCCCGACCCATGGGTGGGAGAGGTTTGGGACAGAGATGGCCTCATTTTTATGTTCTCCCTCTCACAGAATATAGAAAGAAGACGAGAAAGAGGGAAAAAAAAGAGAAAAACTTTTAATTGAGCTTCACACAGAATTTTTATATCTCCATATAAGTGCTATTTAGTGACTCAGTTTATCTCTTGTCTGGTAACACACATCTTAACTTAAAAACTTGACCATGGTAATTTAAGTATAAAAAGGCTGTTAGATGCCTTATTAATTAATTTAGTAACTTGACTGTTATTTTTAACTAAAAAAATTAATTCCCACTTCTTGACTTTTGCAGATTATGATTATTTGTAATTTATATTTTAGCTTATAGCTAATTTTAAATATACCTTATTTACTCTTCTTGTACGTGTAGAAGTATAGCCACGATATAAAGGCTGCTCCTATTTTCCGTCTGCTACGAGCCAAGAACAGTCTGGAGATTGTTTACCAGAAACCTAACTTTTCATTATTATTCTCGTTTTATTTTATTTGCTTCCACTTGTTGCACCTAAAAATACTGTCTCTCCCTTGCATCTCTGCTATAAATGCCTGCCAGGGACCACCACTAAAATAGTCCTTAAATTATATCAGAGCCAGTTACTGCTCTAGAAAATGCATCCTACAGATGAACTCACCAGGAGGGACAATGAGACGCTCTCCTTTGGCGCTCAAAATCCCAAGAGGCAACATCTCGCCTGAGCAGGCTAAGCTTATTCCAAACCTTATTTACGAGGCATCTTCACAGGAATTCATCTAGCACAACAAGGTGAGGGATAGTGTATGGTAAAGCTCGTGGGTCAAGCAAATTGGTTTATTTTCGAGAATTAGTTACATTCGTTACTGGCTAAATCTTATGGATTTTTATTCTCAGATTTCATTCCCATACACACGAAATTTTGTAGATTTCCAAACTGGAATCTCACATGCCAAAGTTAATTCCTTAACCTGGAAATTACAGCTGATATACATTGCTAAGAAGTTTCTTTTCATTGAATGTGATAAACAAAAATCTCATCCTCTGAAGACTGGTTATGAGCCCATAAAAATCTATCTCTTTTCCTAATAAATTCAAATTTCATTTCACCTCTTTATATCATCGTAAATAAAGTGTTTTACGTCAAAAACTCGTCAATAAAGCTATTTGCTATACAAATTGCAAATAATTAAAAGGTAATTTTACCCTGTTGGCTTTGCAAATATTTCCTGTTAACCACAATTTAATGAATTCATACCGTATTTATCTTGCTAATTCTTCATATGTTGGGGATAAAGTGTTTTGAGTTATAAGTTGCATATACCTCAAAAGGTGGTTTTGCACCCTTTTTTTTCATTGTAAACAGTTCTTGATAACCAAAAGTGAATGAATACTGTACTTATCTCGTAGATTCTTCCTTTATCCTAAATAGAGTGTTTTACCATATTAATTGTTAATCAGTAATAAGCATTGCAACTTTTGTGGTTATACACAATTTAAGAAATACATACAGTACTGTATTTGTCTTGCTTATTCTTCATTTATTGTGAATATATTGTTTTCCTTTAAAACCAGTAAAGAATTAATGGTTTTGTATGCTATGATGGTAGCATAAATATTTCTGGTTAGCTGTGAATAACCAATATAATTTCATCCAGTAAAATGACATTGGAAACTCATTATAGGTGTGCTCATGCTTTCAGTTTCCCATTATAAACAGTGTGTCATTTCTGTTTCTGAAATTGCAGTGTCCTGTATTCTACTCTGCCTGTGTGACAGAGGTAATCATCGAGTTGAGGCCAAAGTCTTGGCATACGTCCGTGGTGCCGGGAAACGAAATCGTGCTCACCAACTCCGGGATTCGAGGCAGCATTTCATAAAATTTAATATGAGAAATTTAATTCAATTCTTTTAATGTCATTGCATATCCAAACTTAAAAGAAAGTTGAATTCTGAGTTTCACTTAACCGACTAATGGTAATAGAGATGGGGTGTTCAAGTACAAATATCTGTCCTGTCTGTTTGTGAGCTCTTAACCGAGCTCGGTACTTTGAGTCCCCTTAGTAAAACAGAATCTTAACAACACTCTACCATCCTAACCCCAACAAGATTTGGCGCCCGAACAGGGACCCGAACAGACAGACTGATTTTATAAATTTATTTTTATTTTGCTTTTTAACATTGCACATGAAACCCGATTACCATTGGCTCGATTATTGAAATGAATGAATCTTAGGCTGCACACGAAAATTTTCGCGCTAGAGACATTGCGGATAAGAAATTTTTCTTTATTTTCAATATTAATTATGGTAACTAATATTTTCTTGTTTCCCATGTGGTAAACGATATTTCAGGAAATCTACATGAGATTATGTGGTAACAGACTTAAGAAATTTTGCATGACGAGAAGACGTGTTATTTAAAATTTCATTTATTTGCGTGATAAGATTGAGTTTTAAAGCATTCGTGTTTTATATATCCGTTAAAGGGTGATACTTGTTAGGAATTGTTTATATTTCCTTGAATTAGGAATTGGGAGAAAGCATATTATTTTGCTTATAATTGTGTTTTATATTCAAGCATTGACTGCTCATAGATTGGGAAGATAAACTTTAGTGTCATTTATCGAGCCTAGGCTAAGCCTTTCATGAGTCTGAGTTGTCACTTAAAAATAAATTTTCTCATTGCTAGTAGAAATATGTAATCTGGTTGCCTAGTAAGCTGTTAGCTTATCGTTGTTGTATTTTGCATAGGATCTGTGCCCTTTTGGTAACACTCCAGAATTTTACTTACGACATTTTATTTGTGGGTACTGCCATATACGCGCTCATACGCAGGCACGACCGCTATGCTGTACTTGTTCGTATTACTTACGACATTTTATTTGTGGGTACTGCCATATATGCGCTCATACACAGGCACGACCGCTATACTGTACTTGTTTGTACTCTCAGGCACTGGGTGCTAGTCGGTAAAATTCGTTGTTGCTCATTCCTTTCATTTGCACCATAACCGCAGGTACTGCCATGTATTGCTGTTAAGCAGGCACGACTGCCATCCTGTAATACCAGTGTTTCATGCACTGTTTTGCAACATTTTGTTGCTGTTGCACTTGATTGTGTTGCTAATTCCTTTCATTTGCACGATTACCGCAGGTACTGCCACATATTGCTGTTTAGCAGGCACGACTGCCATTCTGTATTACCAGTGTTTCATGCACTGTTTTGCAACATTTTGTTGCTGTTGCACTTGATTGTGTTGCTCATTCCTTTCATTTGCACCATAACTGCAGGTACTGCCACGTATTGCTGTTAAGCAGGCACGACCGCCATTCTGTATTACCAGTGTTTCATGCAATGTTTTGCAACATTTTGTTGCTGTTGCACTTGATTGTGTTGCTCATTTCTTTCATTTGCATGATTACCGCAGGTACTGCCACATATTGCTGTTAAGCAGGCACGACTGCCATTCTGTATTACCAGTGTTTCATGCACTGTTTTGCAACATTTTGTTGCTGTTGCACTTGATTGTGTTGCTCATTCCTTTCATTTGCACCATAGCTGCATGTACTGCCACGTATTGCTGTTAAGCAGGCACGACTGCCATTCTGTATTGCCAGTGTTTCATGCACTGTTTTGCAACATTTTGTTGCTGTTGCACTTGACTGTATTTTGAGTCACTTTTATGGTGAGATTTTGAGATCACTTTTACGTTTAAGTTTGAACTGTTGTGTTGAATTTTTTTTCTCTCCTTGGTGTTGTGTGGTTCTTTCATTTTTTTTCTACTACTGTATTGTAGAGATTTGTTTTTTTTTGTGGTTGTTTTGGCACTTCGTTATTGACTGTTTAGGAAACAAACATGGAAACCATCAAAACATTCGATGAGGAGCATTACCTGGACATAATGATTGCTAGGGGTGAGAGATACGGTGTTTCCCCAAGACAGAAGCTCTTTGAATGGGCTCATGAGAAGATGGTTGAACGCCGAGATAAGCTGGAGAAGAGAGCAAGTGATGAGGCACAAGCACAACGTGAACATGAGCTTGCGCTTGTTCAGCTTCGAGCGGGAATCCCAGACAGTAGTCCTTTATCCGGAAATAGAGATTACAGGAACGGGAAGCACAAGAGCCCCTCGCAGAACTTCAATCGTCCAGCTCCTCCTCCTCACACTCCTAAGCCTTATTACGGCCATGCACCCACACTCAAGAAGGATGACCCGGTAAGACCTAAGCCTCAGCAGTTAAGAGGCAAAGGCCATTACTCTGCTCCACCTTCCCAGGGTTTTCAGCCAAACTCTAAAAGCCACCACGCTCCCTCACACAGCGGCAGCCCACATAGCCGTCTGGCCACTCACTCAGCCTATGTTGTGGAAACAGGGCCAGAAAGGGCCAGTGAGGATAATGCCGAGGAACCACCACACAAACTTGCCAATGTGGAATTCATCGAACATGATGATCTGGAAATGATCCCAAAATGCCTAGAAACCATAAATGGTGTGGAAGCTGAGATAACCCTTGACATTGGGGCCAATGGCATACTTGTTGATGAGAGATTCGTCAGGGATGAATATTTTACCAGCAAAGTCGTTCGTGTGCGGGTTGCTGAAGGAACACCCCAAATACGATGCTGCTGTGTCATTAACCTGGATTGCAAATACTACAAGGGAAAAGCCCCAGCTGTGGCAATGATTAGGCTTATGTACCCTGTCTTGATGGGTCGTGCACTGAACCTAGTTCCTACTTTCCAGGCCGACCTCTACCATAAGGACATTTCTCGTTATAACTTCCCTCGGGGGAAGTCACATGAAACCATTTCAGCAGCAACTCCTGGCCTCGATGCCAAGAATATGGACAATTCTCCGACTGACTCCGTTGAGTCTGCCGCAGTTAGTAAACGTAATGTGGAACACGGAGAGTTTCCCCCTCCTTTACCAGATGATGCACCTCTTGAGCCATTGAAGTCCCGTCCAGACTTTGCCAAATTGCAGCAAGACTGCCCCAGCCTCAAACGCTGGATGCAGCAGGCCACCGAGAGAAGGACCTTCATGGTGAGAGGAGGAGGCCAGATCACTTACGCCCTTGAAGATGGACTACTTCGTAGGCATGTGACTAAAGATGGCTTCACCTTTAAACAGTTGGTGGTGCCCGCTTCGTTGCGCTGCCAGGCTATGTATGTGGCACACCATTTGCCTCTGAGTGGACACAGAGGCAAAGCAAAGACTCGGCACGTCCTTCAGAAGGCTTTCACATGGCCAAACATGTACACCGAGGTAGACAGATATGTAGGCTCCTGCCCTGTCTGTCAATGCACCTCAACGGCACCGGTACCGAAAGTTCCCATGGGGATAACTAAGCTCTCAATGGAGCCATTTTCTAAGGTCGCTATTGACATACTAGGTCCTATTAATCCAGCTTCGTCCACGGGGAAACAATTACTCCTGGTATATGTTGACCTGGCAACAAGGTACCCAGATGCAGTGCCACTGTCTTCTATCACAACTGAAGCAGTCGCTCATGCCCTATTTGAAATCTGCTAAAGGGTTGGCTTTCCTGAGCAGGTCACTTCTGACAATGGAAGTCAGTTTACAAGTAGGCACATTGAGGCTTTCTGTAACCTTTTAGAAATGAAGCATATTCGTACGAGTGTCTATCATGCCCAATCAAATGGAGCATGCGAACGCTATAACGGGACATTGAAGCGATGTTTGCGCAAGCTAGTGATAGATATACCTAGGCAGTGGGACAAGTACGTCCTTGCTGCACTTTTCTCCTTCAGAGACACGCCCCACGACACTACTGGATACTCGCCTTTCGAGCTGATTTATGGTCATAAGGTCAGAGGTCCAGTAGAATTCTTGGCAGAATGTTGGGATTCACCTACCATCGAAGATGACGATAGGGACGTCCATGAGTATATTTTGAAGTTTTCGTCTCATCTCAAAAAGGCTTGGAAAACTGCACAATTAGCCATTAAGGGTCACCAGCAGACTGCCAAGCTCCTCTTTGACAAGCATGCGCGGCGTCGTGCCCTGACACCCGGAGATCGAGCTTTGTTACTTCTTCCAACAGATACCCGCAAGCTAATGCTATGCTGGAAAGGACCGTACACTGTGGTACACCGGGTAACCCCTGACAATTATGTGCTAAATGTTGATGGCAATAACCGGAAATACCACATTAACCAGCTGAAGCTTTATTGTGAGGACCCGGAGGCCCACAGGGATCCTGCGCTGGCGCTCCCAGCAACCCCTATAGATGCCCCCAGCATCAACAGAACCCCTGAGGCTGCAGCAACACAGGTGCTCCATTATAGCCACCCCTTACTTCCTATATTGGAATACTCCACCCTTGCAGTGGAGACAGACTTACGGGAGTGGAGTTTTTCGGAAGAAGCCCCTCTGGCCGCAGCCACCGCCCTTGCAATTGAAGACATAAGCTTAGCTTTTGATGATGGTAAGGATCCTGCCATTCCCACACACCGAAAAGAAAGTGTGAGTAATTGCATTATTAACTCCAGACTGCAGCCGAGTCAACGGGAACAGCTGAACAAGCTATTAGAGGACTATGAGAACGTCTTCTACGACCTCCCAGGCATTACCACTACCCTTGAGCATCATGTCAGATTGACTGACCCAGAGCCATTTCGGCATTCCTATGGTCTTCCCCACCAGCTGTCCTTACGGCTGAAGGAAGATCTTGACACTTGGGTCCGCCTCGGAATAGTTGAAAAGAGCATTTCGCCTTGGTGTTCGCCGTTACTGGAAGTGCGTAAGCGAGACGGCAGTCACAGGTTCTGCCTTGACTGTCGTAAGCTTAATTTCTGTACCATCTTTGATGGAGAGCCCATTGCTGACGCCGAGCATATATTCTCGTTGCATTCCCAAGCCCGTTACCTGTCCAAGTTGGATTTGGCCAGTGGATTTTGGCAAGTCCCGTTGAGCGAGACTACCAAGCCTCTTACAGCTTTTTCCACAAGATATGGTCTATACCAGTTCAAGGTCATGCCTTTTGGTATGGTAAATGCCCCTGGCTGCTTCAGCAGACTCATGAGGATAGCACTACAGGATCTCGACAATGTTTCGTGCTTTATAGACGACATCCTGGTGCATTCTCAGGATTGGTCATCGCACCTCGAGACCCTCCGCAGAATTCTCAATCGTCTGAACCAGCATGGACTTCATTTGAAGCCTTCCAAATGTGAGATTGGCTTCACACAATTGCAGTATCTCGGCCACGTGGTTGGAGAAGGAGTTATGTCCCCTTTACATGACAGGGTACAAGCTATTAAGGATATGGAGAAACCTGCTACTGTCACTCAACTGAGATCATTCCTGGGTAGTGTCGGCTACTACCAACGGTTCATTCCACACTTTAATATTATCGCTGCCCCTTTGTAGCAAATGACCTCCTCAAAGCAAAGTAAATCCTCCCCTGTCCAATGGACCGATGAAGCGGAGAGAGAATTTTTCAAGCTCCGAGAAGCATTGGCGGGTGAGCCAGTATTACAACTGGTAAACCCTGACTTTCCATTTATCTTGAAGACCGACGCTTCAGACGAAGGCCTGGGTGCCGTGATCTTGCAAGCCCGATCAGACAACGCAGCAGAAGCAGCTCCAGTGCGATATGCAAGCCGCAGGCTTCGCCCTGCAGAGCGAAATTACTCCACCGTGGAGAAGGAAGCTCTAGCTGCATATTGGGCCATAAAGAAATTTGAAGTCAATCTGTATGGCCAACATTTTACACTGAGAACCGACCACCGACCTCTCCTATATTTACAGACTGCAGACAAGCTAAATCCTCGCCTGAAAAGGTGGGCACTTTACCTGAATCTTTTCAAATTCACTGCCCAACATGTTCATGGCAAGGACAATGACCTTGCTGATCTACTAAGTCGACGGTCGTTACCCTCATATGAGGAAGCTGGTGCTGTTAGCCTAAATTTGACTAGTTAGTCAAGATTACTTCTCTGATGTGTTGTTTATTTTTTATATTTATCTTTTATGTCTTTAATACTATACTGTACTTGTTTATTTTAGCGTACAAACGTTATTCCTAATGGAAGACGAAAAAGATGAAGAATAATTCTTTGATCGTAGTTTTATATTTCCCTTTGTTGGACTTTAAAAGCCAGAACATGGCGGAAACATTTTAGTTTAGTGTTGAATAGCTGAAACTTTTAAATCCAGTCGCCAATGTTAATGACGACGTGGTTCAAATGTTTAATTTGCGCATACTGTATTTTATTTTTGTATATTATATTATTGCCTTCTTGCATGTGAAGCATTCATAAACTTAAATATTGATATTCACTGATATCTAACTGTGATTTAATTTTCTTGAAATTTGAATTTGATCACATTTCCTTTATGTTTTGCATGTCATTTAATGTTTTGTTTACAAGACTTGTTCACTTTTCCTAATAGTATGATATATTCCAGTGGTGGATCCCATTCTTATTGTTCATTTGTTCTTTTCCATGAGAAGGATATCTCATCCCTCATAATAACACTGAAGTCACCGTAACTTCCTCTGTTCTTTTTTCGCCTTCTGTAGTAGAATTTTGCTAAATCAATATTCTCTAGAAAGAGCCTTTGTGACAGAGTGTTTTGCTCAAAGTAACCAAAGGCTGTTAGATGCCTTATTAATTAATTTAGTAACTTGACTGTTATTTTTAACTAAAAAAATTAATTCCCACTTCTTGACTTTTGCAGATTATGATTATTTGTAATTTATATTTTAGCTTATAGCTAATTTTAAATATACCTTATTTACTCTTCTTGTACGTGTAGAAGTATAGCCACGATATAAAGGCTGCTCCTATTTTCCGTCTGCTACGAGCCAAGAACAGTCTGGAGATTGTTTACCAATAACCTAACTTTTCATTATTATTCTCGTTTTATTTTATTTGCTTCCACTTGTTGCACCTAAAAATACTGTCTCTCCCTTGCATCTCTGCTATAAATGCCTGCCAGGGACCACCACTAAAATAGTCCTTAAATTATATCAGAGCCAGTTACTGCTCTAGAAAATGTATCCTACAGATGAACTCACCAGGAGGGACAATGAGACGCTCTCCTTTTGGCGCTCAAAATCCCAAGAGGCAACATCACGCCTGAGCAGGCTAAGTTTATTTCAAACCTTATTTACGTGGCATCTTCACAGGAATTCATCTAGCACAACAAGGTGAGGGATAGTGTATGGTAAAGCTCGTGGGTCAAGCAAATTGGTTTATTTTCGAAAATTAGTTACATTCGTTACTGGCTAAATCTTATGGATTTTTATTCTCAGATTCCATTCCCATACACACGAAATTTTGTAGATTACCAAACTGGAATCTCACATGCCAAAGTTAATTCCTTAACCTGGAAATTACAGCTGATATACATTGCTAAGAAGTTTCTTTTCATTGAATGTGATAAACGAAAATCTCATCCTCTGAAGACTGGTTATGAGCCCGTAAAAATCTATCTCTTTTCCTAATAAATTCTAATTTCATTTCACCTCTTTATATCATCGTAAATAAAGTGTTTTACGTCAAAAACTCGTCAATAAAGCTATTTGCTATACAAATTGCAAATAATTAAAAGGTAATTTTACCCTGTTGGTTTTGCAAATATTTCCTGTTAACCACAATTTAATTAATGCATACCGTATTTATCTTGCTAATTCTTCATATGTTGGGGATAAAGTGTTTTGAGTTATAAGTAGCATATACCTCAAAAGGTGGTTTTGCACCCTTTTTTTCATTGCAAACAGTTCTTGATAGCCAAAAGTGAATGAATACTGTACTTTCTCGTAGATTCTTCCTTTATCCTAAATAGAGTGTTTTACCATATTAATTGTTAATCAGTAATAAGCATTGCAACTTTTGTGGTTACACACAATTTAAGGAATACATACAGTACTGTATTTGTCTTGTTTATGCTTCATTTATTGTGAATATATTGTTTTCCTTTAAAACCAGTAAAGAATTAATGGTTTTGTATGCTATTATGGCAGCATAAATATTTCTGGTTAGCTGTGAATAACCAATATATTTTCTTCCAGTAAATTGACATTGGAAACTCATTATAGGTGTTCTCATGCTTTCAGTTTCCCATTATAAACAGTGTGTCATTTCTGTTTCTGAAATTGCAGTGTCCTGTATTCTACTCTGCCTGTGTGACAGAGGTAATCATCGAGTTGAGGCCAAAGTCTTGGCATACGTCCGTGGTGCCGGGAAACGAAATCGTGCTCACCAACTCCGGGATTCGAGGCAGCATTTCATAAAATTTAATATGAGAAATTTAATTCAATTCTTTTAATGTCATTGCATTTCCAAAATTAAAAGAAAGTTGAATTCTGAGTTTCATTTAACCGACTAATGGTAATAGAGATGGGGTGTTCAAGTACAAATATCTGTCCTGTCTGTTTGTGAGCTCTTAACTGAGCTCGGTACTTTGAGTCCCCTTAGTAAAACAGAATCTTAACAACACTCTACCATCCTAACCCAAACAGTCATCCCATGGGAAGTCAAAGAGGAAGTTATGCAAATATTCATGTTTGGTATTCTAAAGTGCCAATGGCAGCTCTGAGTAGGAGGGATTGGTGGAGAGGGAGCAAAAATGGAGGAGATTGAGATCATAGAATGGTCAGATTTACCAAAAGGGAAAAACACAGAATAAGTATAGCTTGAAGGGTTAGAAGTAAGAAATAGGTCAAGAGTGTTTGCTTCATGTTCCTGACGATCAGGAAGACGAGTAGGATATTTGAAAAACTGCTCCAGATCATGAGTAATAGAGAAAGCAAGGCCTCACTTTCTTTGACAACAGTATGGTTTACGTTGAAGTCTCTGGTGCAGAGATCTTTGGTATGTGGGTTAGAATATAGCAAGGACTCATGGCACGAGGAGAGATATTCAAAGAAAGACACAAACTCGGTGGAGTTTGGAGAACAATAGCAGAAGCAGAGCAAAATAGTGGTAGTGGAGAGATAGATTTTAGCCAGAGAACATGAAAGTTAGGAGATTCAAGGTCCATGAGCCTCGCAATAGGAGTGTTAGTGTTGCTGTAAGCACAGACCCCACCTTTGGAACAAAAACGAGAATACAGATTATAGTGAGAGATTTGAAATGGGTTAGTGTAAACATGCATAGACAGCTGGGTTTCAGATAGGAGGAGAAGGTTAGGGTGGAAAGTACCCAAGTGCTGTTTCACAGACAATATATTAGAGTTCAGGCCACAAATGTTAGAATAGTGAATAGTGAAAGAAGCAGATCTATTGGGAAGTGCAAGGTTAAGGGCAGAATCATTAGTACCACCAGGCGTGTCTGCACTCTAGCCAATAGTGGAGTCAACAAGATCCCCGGAGATTCTTTGCACCCCTCTATGCCGGGTACTGGGGGCCATAAGTTTTGGACCTTCCAGAGACAACAGCAAATATGAGGAAAAAAGAGAGTAAAAAGAGACATATGTGGAGAGTATTGTGACTTGTCAAATGTAATGGAATAGCAAGAGATGTGTAATGAATACTCCAGAATCTTCAGTGTAGATGTAAGCATGAGGAAAGAACCATCCTGAAGGGAGACTCAACCCAGAACTGTCTGGACCAGTCCTAGTTGTATCCTAATACCTTCAGTCATAGTCTTTTAATGGACGGTGGTGCGATGGCCAACCTACTAATCATAGTGAGAAACAGCTCCAAGAAAACAGCCCCAGGTGCAGTCAGAATCATATATTCGATTGTTCTGAATATGGGGCCCCAAGGGGAGCTTGTTCTACTCTCCCTGATTAACAAGACATATACTCAGGGAGTCAGACCAGCTTCATGGAACAGGGCAGACATTCAACCCATTCCTAAGCCAAGAGATCCGGCTAACCCACGCCCTATCTCCCTCTTAAGCTGCCTGAGCAAGAAGGCAGAAAAAATGGTGCTTAACAGACTTTGTTGAAGGTGCCCACCCTTCCAAAAAATATGTTTGCCTACCAGCTAGGCCTAGGCACCTCAGAATGCATAGCTTCCATGCTATCATTCATAAATGATCGTCATTGATTCATCATTTTTCTTGATCTAGGAGAGTTCTTTGAACTAGCCAATGTACCGGCAATACTCTCTGCTCTGGTCGCTAAGTAGATCAAAGGAAACCTTCTCTCCTGGATTAAGCTGAGTCTACAAAGCCATAGTGCTCGAGTCAAAGTTCAAGGGCATTATTCCTCCTATAAAGTCCATGAAAATGGGCCTCCTCCCAAGGTGGAATTCTCAGCTCTTCCTTTTCAACTGTCTCATGGAGAAAATCATGAACATTGCACTACCACCTGGAGCTAAGATCTTCAATTATGCTGACGACTTTTCCTTCATCACAAGAGGTGACAGGAATTTCTACAAAGCCTCCATCTCCCAAAGACTAAAGATAAACACCTTCAAAACCAAGGAGCTCCCCATCCACAAATGGAGACCAGACACTAGACTGGTCATAGACAATGAGCCTGTGGACTGGGTTATATAGTCAACTAACCTTTGGACCAGAGATATAACACTTGTGTGATGAATGTAAACTGAGCCAAACTGGCCTTCGACAGATGTCGGGCCTTTTCGATGGCACATCCTTCAGTCTCCTTAAAACCCTCTATGTGCAAGCCATATAAAGCCTCATAGACTATGCATGTCCCACCCTATGGCTACTGAAAACCAACAATGGGACAAGATAGGGGTGATACAAAATAATGCCATGCAGACCATGCTAGTATCCCTAATGTGGAACAAATGAGAAAACCTGCAGCTTGAATGCAACCTCATGTCACTTAAACTTATATTTCTACAAAGATTAACCCTTATAGTGGCCAAAACCACCATGGCTCAACGTCCCAGCCTCACCGGTGGTGACTTCCGACTAGCCCTCAATCACCTCCAGGA
>JAXCGZ010018986.1:95000-97500 GCA_037179515.1 Halocaridina rubra | reverse complement strand
TTATATTCAATTCCTCAAAGATACAGTTTCTGGTTATTTCTTTATCTTCTCCTCCTGATAACCCTGTTGTCTTCGAAACTAACGAAATTCACCCTTTTAATTCTATCAACATACTAGGAATCCATATAGCCTCTAACTTGTCTTGGAGGAATCACATAATCAAATTTCTAAATCTTCATCCAAAAAATTGGGGGTTTTGTTTCGTTTTCTTCATTGCTTTTCCTCTTTACAGTTACTTAAAATTGATAAAAGTCTTATCCGTCCCTGCTTAGAATACTGCTCATAAATAGTGGTGCTTCTTCATATACCTATCTTCTTGATAGGGTTGAATCTAAGGCAGTCAGACTCATTAATGATCCTTCTCTTATTTCTAATCTGGATTCTCTCTCTCTTCACCATAAGGTATCTCCCCTTTCTCTTTTCTATCGCTACTACTTTCATCGCTGCTCTGATGAGTTGGTGAGTTGCATCCCTCCCCCACTGCCGAGGCCACGTAACACTTGCCATGCGGCCTCATCTCACAGGTACTATGTGGAGATTTGTAGCTCACGGATTGGTCGGTGCAGCAACTGCTTCTTCCCATCTACCCTCAGCCTCTGGAACGCTCTTCCTCCTTCTGTCTTTCCTAATTCTTATGACCTTTCGTCCTTCAAAAAGCAGATCTATCATCATCTCAGGGCCTAGTCCTCCATATCTCTGGGTTCTCTTAACTTTGACTGTTTTTTTCTGTCTGTCGTTTTTCTTTGTGTGACATTACCTCATCTCTGCCTTGTCCTTAACATTTGCTATTCCTTCGTCTTGGTATGTTCTCATGCCCAGGCCTTTACTGATGAGGGCAGTTTTTGCCTGTCCTGGTGTCACACTCATAAGAAAAAAATATATATATTCATGAATGAATTTAAGACTCTTGTTGGTCATTTACATATACAAGGAGCAAAAATGGTCCTAAACTGAACCCTGTGGAACTCTACTACTAACTCTCCTTCATTCAGACATTGAGTGTCTTACACTAACCCTTTGTTTCCTTCCTTCTGAATACGTTTTTATCCATTCCAAGACTTTTCCACTTATTCTCGCCTTTGCTTGTAGCTTCTTAATAAGTCTCCCGTGTGGGAACGTACCAAATGCTTTCTGTAAGTCTAAGAATATGCAATCCGCCCAGCCTTCTCTTTCCTCTAAGATTTGGCTTACCTCATTATAAAATTCTAATAAGTGTGTTCCTGTTAATCTACCTTCTCTGAAGCCATGATGTCTCACTGACAAAAGTTGAAAGATTCCAAGTGAAGAGAGATGTATTTTCTTGGTAGTTTCTCCATAAGTTTGCAAACTATGCTGGTCAAGGAAACAGGTCTATAGTTTAGAGCTGTATCCCTCCTTCCCTTTTCGAAGATAGGTAGCGTGTTCACTTGTTTCCAGCATCTTGGAATCTCCCCTGATTCCAGCGACTTTTCAAATATGATACATTGTGCCACTGATATTGATTTAGCGCATTTCTTATGTACATAGAGGCATATATAATCAGGAACAGTAGCTTTATGGGCATCTAACTCCATCAGTGCTTTGCACACTTCTGTGTATGAAATGATTATGTTCTGCAATACCGGCCCATGAGCTTGTATCTCTGCAATCTGAGGGGGTGAGGTATTTACTGCTGTATATACTGGCTGAAACTCTTTGCTCAATTATTCGAAGGTCTCTTCATCCATCTCAGTGATGCTTCTGTCAGCTCAATTTTGCTTTAAAATATGTTCTTTTGCCTTAAGCTTTCCTCTGATATAGCTGTGGGAAAGTTTGGGATTTTCTTTAGCCTACCTGGTGATATCCCTTTCATAGTCCTTTTCTGTCTCTCTTCTTTTACTTAGGAAATCATTTCTTGCTCTTTTATAAGTCTGCCAAACATTTATGTTTTTTCTCCTCCTATGCCTTTTCCAGCATTTGTCTCTCCAATCTTTAGCTCTCTTACAGTCATTATTGAACCATTTATTTCTGGTATGAATGCACATATTTTGGGGGAAGGTATGCAACAATCTACTATCTTCCCATATTCCTCACAAAATATATCGTATATTTCTTGTACAGATTTGCTGTTACATAAGGTCCTCCAGTCAATAACTGTAAAAAGCTTATACATTTTGATGTAATCTCCTCTTGGATAGTTCCTGCTCATGTCCTCAGTGCTTCTACTTTCAAGCAGAACATCTTCGATAATATACATCATCAACAACACACAGTGGTCACTCTTTATAACTGGTAGCTCATACTTAATTTTTACAAATTCCAGTACATTATCTGTGAATATTAGATCAAGCAGCGATGGCTCATCCCCACCCCTGGCCATCGTTGGTTCCAGTACATGTTGGTGTAAGAAATTCCCTTGTACGCAATCTAGGAATCTTGCCCCGAATGAATCCTATCCACTGTGTTGGTTAAATTTATCCAATTTATCTCTCTTTGCTTAATATCTCCCATAATCAAAATCCTACATTTTCTCTTCCGTGCC
>JAXCGZ010018986.1:62500-87500 GCA_037179515.1 Halocaridina rubra | reverse complement strand
CACATTGTTTTTGTTTGTTTAGTAAGCTGGTGCAATGTTGCTATATGAGTCAGGAAGTTCTTGAACAGTGCATACTTTCCCTTGTCATATATGCATTGTCTGTCTAATGTAACCTTGATTTTCTGAGCTGGGATCTTGAAAGATGGAAATGATCGCTCCAGGAAGAGACGTTGTCGCTGTCGTTGCACCTGCATTGTAGTCAATGTCATCCATTGCTAAATTCGTTAATAAAGCTTCCATGATAAATAGAAGGCAAACAACTCAATCATCTGTATATTGGTCCATCACTGCTTCTCCAAGTTGAGTTGAGATTTCTAAAACTTTATCATATGAAATGCTAACACTATTATCATATAGAAGTTCGATTCGATATTGTCTCCTAGTCTTGAAAAAAAATACAACTCACATACACTGGAAAAGTTTCGAGGCCCTTGAAATGTCCATGAGACTCAGCACTTTCCTTGTATTTCCAGAACAGTTGTAATTAGGATTTTTATACCTATCAAACAAACAAACAAATATTTATTTCCATTTTTGTACAATGGTTATTATTCTAAAAGTAAAAGTAATTTATAAGTAGACATTTAATTGATCTAATAAGTAAGAGGGTAATACATACAGTTAAATTAAATGTAGCTTTCATAGAAAATAATAATACTGTAATAAAAATTTTAACAATAATGTTAATAATAAAGTAGTAATAATAACACTAGATACAGTATAGTTATTATCGGCATCATTACCGTATTTGTTTTCCTTAACAATGAGAATAATTACCTCTTAACTTGGAGAACAGAGAAGTCGATATCAGTTTACATATAGAGAGGTTAGTGTTAAGGGAAATTTCATTAAATCATTAAGTTTAGTTTGTGTGAGCAGCAACTATTTGTCCAAAAGAAAACTGTATAGTTTGCCTTTGAAAGCTGTGAAGGAGGATGCATTTTAAAGATGCTCTGGAATGTTGTTCCAGAGTGTTGGCACTTTAATAGTGATCATTTTTGAACCTGCTTCTGTTTGTTTTTTGAATAAAGAGCTCACTGCTCTGTCTTGTGTTGGTTCCCCTTATATCCCTGACTGCTTTAAAATCATATAGCCAGCTAGGATAATGACGGTTCAAAATTTTGTATACAAAAACATAAATAGCATAAGCAATCTTGTTTTCTGCCCGCAGCCACCAAAGTTTATTGAGAGCTGGTGTGATGTTGTCATATTTCCTTATTCCTCCCAGGGCAACTCGAGCTGCAAAATTAATAAGCTTCTGTAGTCTGTTTATCTTAGTCTTAGTGGTAGCTCCCCAAACAGTTGTGCAGCAATTAATATGACTTAGGGCTAGAGATTCAACAACAGTTTTTTTTTTTAAGAGTGTGATACCGGGACAGGCAGAAACTGCCCTCATCAGTAAAGGCCAGGGCACGAAAAAATACCAAGACGAAGGAAAAGAAAAAGGTTAAGGGCTAGGCAGAGATGAGGTATTGTCACACAAAGGAAAACGACAGACAAAAAAAACAGTCAAAGTACAGAGGATCCAGAGATATGGAGGACTAGGCTCTGAGATGACGATAGATCTGCTTTTTGAAGGATGAGAGGTCATAAGAATTAGGAAAGACAAAAGGAGGAAGAGAGTTCCAGAGTCTGGAGGTAGATGGGAAGAAGCAGTCGCTGCACCGACCAATCCGCGAGCTACAAATCTCCACACAGTACCTGTGAGATGAGGCCGCTTGGTGAGTGTTACGCGGCCTCGGCAGTGGAGGAGGGATGCAACTCGCCAACTCATCAGAGCAGCGATGGAAATAGTAGCAATAAAAAAGCGAAAGGGAAGATACCTTACGGCGAAGAGAGAGAGAATCCAGATTAGAAGTAAGAGAAGGCTGATTAATGAGTCTGACTGCCTTAGATTCAACCCTATCAAGAAGATACGTAAAGGAAGAAGCACCCCAGATGTGTGAGCAGTATTCTAAGCAGGGGCGGATAAGACCTTTGTAAATTTTAAGTTACAGCAATGAGGAAAAGTAATGACGAAAACGAAACAAAACCCCCAAGTTTTTGGATGAAGATTTAGAAATTTGGATTATGTGATTCCTCCAAGATAAGTTAGAGGCTAAATGGATTCCTAATATGTTGATAGAGTTAAGAGGGTAAATTTCATTAGTTTCGAAGACAATAGGGTTATCAGGAGGAGAAGAAAATAAAGAGATAGTCAGAAACTGTGTCTTGGAGGCATTGAATTTGACTAAATTTTGAGTGCCCCACTCAGATACTCTCTGCAAATCTGAGCTAAGAGTAGAAGAAAGAGTGATACAAGATTGATTACGAGTAACAGATGAAGGTTGTGAAGAAAAGGCAGAGGAAAAGTGAAAGGTAGAATCATCAGCAAAGGCATGAAGAAGAGAGGAAGATGGAGATTGTAGAAGACCATTGATGAAGAGAAGGAAGAGAGTAGGTGAAAGAACAGAGCCCTGTGGAACACCACTGATAACAGAGAAGGGTTTGATGTTGCGCCATCAACAACTACGGATATAGAACGGTCAGTAAGAAAACTGGAAATCAGAGATCAGAAAGAAGGGGTAAAGCCATAGGCAGGGAGTTTGGCCAACAGAGCCTTGTGCCAGACTCTGTCAAAAGCCTTAGAGATATCAAGGGCGACGACAAAGGATTCCCAATAGTTCCTCAGAGAAGATGACCATACATGAGTAAGATAGGACAGGAGATCACCAGTGGATCTTGCCTTGCGGAAGCCGTACTGGTGATCGGAGATAAGTGAGTTAGATTCAAGGCCTTTCAAAGAGTGAGCATTGAGCAAAGTTTCGAAAACCTTAGCAATAGAGGAGGTTAGGGCAATAGGTCGGTAGTTAGAAGGAATAGAGCGGTCATCCTTCGTAGGAGCAGGCTTAACTAGAGCATGCTTCCAAGATGAAGGATAGATACTGGTTGACAGAATGAGGCGAAAAAGATGGCAAAGCAAGGGAGCCAGTTCATCTGCAAACTCCTTAAGGAACCTTGCAGGGACAATATCGGGACCAGATGCCTTGTTCGTCTTTAATGAGCGAAGAACCTTATGAACATTGCGTGATGAAAGGATAATGGAGGGCATAGGGTTAGAGAGGGGAAAAGACTGAGGAACAGGTGCACTGGAATCGTTGATAGAAGAGTTGGCAGAAAAATGAGAGCCAAAGAGAGTGGCTTTGTCAGTGGGAGAGCAAGCTATAGAAACATCAGAATGAATGAGAGGGTGAAAGCTTGAGATACAGAAGTTTTTGGAGTGGTTTTTGGCTAAGGGCCAGAAGCATTGGTCATCAACTTTCCTTCTTATAAAGGAAACCTTAGTCCTTCGAATCTGAGCAGTACAGCAATTCCTAGCTATAATAAAAGCAGAGCGAGTGAAATCGGAAGGAGATGCTATGTAAGATCGGTGAGCCTGATTCCTAGTCTGGATAGCCATGGAGCAGGCACGGTCAAACCAAGGTGTAGGGGGAAAGAAAGTTTTTGTAGAAGAGGGGATGTACACCTCCATTCCCGCGGTCATGATCTCGGCAACTTTTAGAGCTACCCGATCAGGGTTGCGGAACTGAAAGCAGTAGTCATCCCATGGAAGTCAATGAGAAAGTTACACAAATTTTCATGTTGGGTATGCTCGAAGTGTCAAAGGCAGCCCTGAGTAGGAGGGATTGGTGGTGGGGGAGTGAAAATGGAAGAGACTGAGATCATAGAGTGGCCAGATTTACCAAGAGGGGAAAGCACAGAATAAGAGTAGTTTGAAGGGTTAAAAGCAAAAAATAGGTCAAGAGTGTTTGCAGCATGTTAGTGAAGATCAGGAACGCGAGTAGGATGTTTGATAATTTGCTCCAGATCATGAGTAATAGAGAAAGCAAGGGCCTCGCCTCCTCCCACATCAGTGTGAGAAGAATGAAGCCACTCACTGTGGTGTACATTGAAGTCTCCAATGTAGAGAACTTCGGCATGTGGGTGAGAAGATAGCAAGGACTCATGGCACGAGAATAGATATTCAAAGAAAGACACAAACTCGGTGGAGTTTGGAGAACAGTAGCAGAAGCAAAGGAAGATAGTGGTAGTGGAGAGATAGATATTTAGCCAGAGAACATCAAAGTCAGGAGATTCAAGGTACATGAGCCTGCACAGACTCCACCTTTGGAACGAAAACGAGTATACAGATTATAGTGAGAGATTTGGAATGGGTCAGTGGAAGCATGTATAGACAGCTGGGTTTCAGATAGGAGGAGGAGGTTAGGGAGGAAAGTGCCCAAGTGCTGTTCCACAGACGAAAAATTAGAGTTCAGTCCCCGAATGTTAGAATAATGAAGAGTGAAAGAAGCAGATCTATTGGGAGGTGCAAGGTTAAGAGCAGAACCATTGCTACCACCAGTTATTCTAGTGGTAGTCTCAAAATTGTCTTTTATTCGTGATCAGTACATTAATGTTCCTGTAACCTTTTTGCATACTTTATCTATGTGGGAATCAAACAATATGTAGTAATCAAAGTGAATTTATAGGTTTTTGACTGCTTTGCTTGGAGTAATAATATTGTCACAAAAATTACTTGTTGTGTTTTCTGGAATTTGTGCTGTATGGAACCTTGAACCAATAAACATGCATTGTGATTTACTTTCGTTAATTAACAGCCCAATTTCTTGAAAATAGAGTTTTTTCTTTTCTTAAGGTTAGCTCTGGGAGATTATTAATATCACTACTAAGGAGTAGTTGAGTGTCATTTGCATATTGTACGGCTAGACAGTCAGAAATGAAAGAAGATAGATAATTTCCGTAAATGGAGAAGAGGATAGGACCAAGTACTGATCCCTGTGGAACACCAAATGATACATTTTTTGGCACAGAGATAATGTTCTTAAGACTGTTTACGATTAGATAGATACTCTCTAAACCAGTTCGAATCAATATTTTGGTTAGTACATTTATATAAGAATTTCATGTATTACACTGTCGAAGGCTTTTGATAAGTCTAATAATACAAGCAGAGATATTTTTTTCATATCTATATTTTTATAGATACTATTCATAACTTTGAGCAGTGCAGCTTCCGTAGAGAGTTTCGGTCTGAAACCATGTTGGTTAATAGATAATAGTCTATTTGACTCTAAATATGACATAAGTTGGCATGCAACAATTTTTTCTAATATTTTAGAGAAAATGGGTAGCAGGGAAATGGGGCGATTGTTTGTCACATCTTCTCTGTCCCCCTTTTTATGCAGAGGTATTACATGTGATTTTTTCCAAGAGTCAGGAAACATTTTAGTAACAATGGAAGTGTTCATAATAGTTAGAATATAGTATACAATCATGGGTAGAGCATCTGTGATGAACTGAAATGGTATACCAGCTGGACCATAAGAGCCAGAGTTTCTTAGGCTCTTTATGGTAAGAATTAGGGTAGCACAATCGATAAGATTTATCTTGAAGTACTCTCTTGTGCTTACATTGGAAGAATTGTCATTTGAGCAATTACTCATATTCACTGAGTTGATGTTTTCTTGCGTTTTCTCATATGTATTCTTCTCAACGTTAGCAAAATAGCCATTAAAGTTTTTCGCTTTGTCTTTTCAACTCCGTAATAATTTCATAACTTTCTGAGGTAGTCTTTTCGTTTGGTATCATTCTTCTTATCACTTTTCATGTTGCTGCTGTATCATGTCTAGAGTCATTAAAATGTTATTTGTATTTACTTACATTGATGAGAGATCTGATACGTTTTTTTTCTTTTTCATAACGTTCTCGGAGAGTCATATCATATCTATTAATTTTTAGCTCTTTCAGTAATTGATTTCTGATTTGCATTGCCTCTTTGATGTCATTAGTTAGCCAGGAGGCTGAAGGGCGGGTTATTTTTCTTCTTACAATGGGTGCACAACTATCAAAGCATTCACGGAAGACTTTTGTTAGAGTCTCAACCTGCAAATCGACGTTTTCTGTGTATTTAATTCTATTAAGTACATTTGTGTTGTTGATTAATGTTTCACTAAAGATATCAGGGGAGTAATTTTTTAGACACAGGAATGTCTTGAAGAGAGGCTTCCTTTTGGGCTTGTTTATGTTTAGCATAGCAATGATGAGCTCGTGGTCTTCAATTGGGCAGGGAACTACGTCCCAATAGGGTATAAGATCCACTTTATTTGCTATTATCAGATCTATTTGATTCCCAGAATTAGGGGTTATGCGGGTCGGTTTTGTCACTGTTTGTGTTAACCTCACAGTGTTGATCACCCTTTTCATTTTGTTATCTGCTGAGAGCAATTAATCATTAAAGTCACCAAGTAAAAAGATATTTCTGAATGTTTCTAGCAGATGACTAAATGAACTGGTAGGTGATTTATGGTGACGGCAAACACACCCTACAATGAAAGATGGAAGTATTTGATACTGCACAGTGATCCATAAATCTTCGAGCTCTTCAGTTTACTCTAGACCTGTGATTATTTCTGATGCACTAAGATAATTTCTAACATAAATACAGACACTCTCCCCCTCGGCCATGGTCATTGCAAAATATTTTAAACTCTGGGATATCCATATATTTATTTTCATTTGTAGGAGGAAGCCAAGTTTCACTTACACAGAGGATGCGAAATATTTTAAACTCTATGATATTCACATATTTATTTCAGTTGTAGGAGGAAGCCAAGTTTTACTTACATAGAGGATGTCTATGTTGTAGTTTTTAAGTGGCATTATTATATCCTCAAAATGAGCGAGAAGGGACTGAGCCTTCACATGTACTAATGTTACATTCTTACCATGTATCATCAGGGTGGTATCCATAGTCATAGAGTTAGTTTGTTCTTGGAGTTGTCCATGATGTGTTTCGACTGTGTGATTCTGCTGGGAATTCATCATTATAGTGTGTTCTGGGGTTAGCCCATGGATCCTGGTGTGTGTACTTGCCGTTGGATGGGTAACGCTGATTTGAGTACGTGCCATGGTATGATTGGGCCTTCCCAAAGTTTGTATGCCTAGGTGAGTGTCTAGGGTTGTATGAGCCATCTCTCCAAGAGAAGTCTCTTGTGCGTGGATGGTGATAAGAGAGGATTGTATTGTGCCTCTTTCTGTAGTCTCACGTATAGGGGATCATTTCATAAGCTCTTTGCTGTTTATTTTGGTATGACTAGTTTGGGATATTTTGTAGATAACCCAGGTTGTGTTCATTGTTTGCCTCACGAAATGGCTGGACAATTGTGCCTGTAGGCCATTGATTCAGTTTGTAAGCCACATATTCAAATCCTTTCGATATTGTTATTGCAAAGGAGACCCAATTTGGTTTGCGAGAAAGCTCCTTAATCAAGACTTCTTCAGAGGGAATGCCTTGATTTGTCAATATATTACATATTTCTCTCTCAAAGGGGTTGCAGGAATGCGAATATAGATTTGAGCTGTAACCCCTTGACTCACATTATTGGGTAACTGTGGCTGTGGGGGAGAGGACTTCAATGGAATGTTTAGGTTAGAGACTGCTTCTATTTTGTCTTTCCTGTTTTCTTCACTGTTTTTCAGACTATTGCTGGGTTGGTTATTTGTGCTGGAAAGTGTAATTTGGTTGTCCTGGTTAGTGATAGTTGCTGTGTTGTTTGGAGTAGTGGAGATGGGCACTATATCTTCTTCGCTGTATTGCAACCCTTTACCAGGTTGGTGATTTGTGCTAGGAAGAATCTTGTTCTGGTTAGTGCCTGCTGTTGTGTTGTTAGAAGTAGTGGGGAAAGGCGCTATTGTTTCTTCACTATTTTGTAACCTGTTACTGAGTTGGTTATTTATGCCAGATAGTACCTATGGGTCCTACATGACCTGTTCCACCCATCTGTGGGTGGAGAATCTAAAACAACAGCCAGATGGTGTATTCAGGTTGTCTTGTTGACTATCATTTTTACCTGGATCTATCTCTTCCTCACTACCACAGTCATATTCGTCTTTCAATGCACTGAAGAAATTGTGAGTAGCAACAGAAAACCTGGTTGACAGAAGGGACATCATTGTTGTTAGGTGGCAGTGCTGAATTGAGAGGTGGAGATGTTTCTAATAGCAGTTTCAACTAGAATTATCTCTTTTAAGTAGGACAATGTCTGATTCTAGCAAACCCACCTTGTGTTGTAAGGCTTTCACCTCTTCAGCATCAGCTTCCAAAAGTCTTACCTGATCTGCAAGACTTTCAATCATTCGATGTAGGTTTCCTAGGTCGTGTGGTTTTTCAGACTCTATTGATTTTACCACCATAGCTTGAGATTGAAAGAGTTTGTCAAGTTCACCATTCATTGAGATATTCTGGACACTTGTTATAAAAGTAATTATATTTGTAATTATTTCCTTTATTGCTTGCTTTTTTATGATGCATTTACTACTGTATTGTGGAAAGAGTTCCACTACCTATGAAAGCAATAGTGGAGTTGTTTTGTACAGAGTGTCTTTTCTGATTTTCCCTTCTGATGTCCTCACGTGAATATACGAACATTCTGTCCAGAGATGATATAAACACTTCGGGGAAAAATCAATATTTACACACGGAAGGTCATAAAGGTCAACTTTTTCCGATGAGGACATTCTGGTGTGAATGGGAGGAGAACTGCGGTGTGAGGGGAACTGCAGGTTCACCTAAGAAAGGTCCTTTTTAGGTCGGTTGTGAGAGGTTGTGATAGAAATCGGTAACACTGGGAGAGACACTCACAACAGTTTTTTAGGTGTTATAAGATTATAATGAATTTTCTTTGTATCTTTTTACACATGTTTTCTTCGTGCCCAGGCCCGATGGGGGTAGATTTTTTTTTTTTTTGCCCGTCCTGGTGTCACAATCATTAAAAAATAATCAACTTCCCTATAACCTCATTCATTTTGAATGAACCAAATCTCAGCTGCGCTTCAATATCTGCCCAAAGTTATACCATGCTCATAAACTGTTGATGTGTTGGTGGTGTAAAACTCTTGGGATTAAACATAGTGAGAACTCAAAATTTTCTCCACTTACAAGAATAATTGCTTCAAAATTGGTGTACTCAGATGCCTCTGAATGAACTGAACATATATTTTATTGAAGCCATGGGCATACCCTGTTCTTTCTTGCGAGCTACCAGTTCAGGCATTTCAGTGGGTAGTCTTCCTTTTAATATGGTTGTGTTTACTTCTTGTGTTCCCTCCCAGTTGCTCAGCTCGGTACTGGTAGTCTGTTCAAATAAGCAACCTTAAAGTTAGCGACGGTCAAACCATCACTGCCGTTCCGTCTCTATGATCTATATAACGTGCTCTGAGAATGCTTGTGGATATGCAATGCTTTTAGATGAGTCACACTGCTTGCATTTTAAACTCACAAAATGAGACCTCTCTCTGTTAAAGAGTGCAACTAAGCAAGCTGGATGATATATCAGTTCCTATATAAGTACGTCTGGGCTTGTAAGTTTTGCTATATGCGCAAAATCATGAGATTCTGAGTGTTATAATTTAACCTTTCATCCTTTTATTTACTCCCTTGGTCATGCTTTTTCGTAAAAAAAAATAAATAAATAAAAAAAATTGTTTTCACTTCATCTCACAAGAAGCATTTGGGTTGCATAGCAAAAGACTTTGTCCTTTGTTTGCTAGTGTAACTTTTCTCTGGTGAACTTTGTGGAGTGGATGCTCTTTTCTATGTTCTGTCTAGTTTGGAATTACTATATATTAGTTCAACATTGTTATTGATATAAAGCTATGCTTTGTCTTAAAGTTTCTTCTTCGCAAGGGCCTTTACGAAGTCTAGCAAAATCCAACATTATATGGAGAGCGTTCATTTTATGGAATATGGTTACATTCTAAGTAAAGTTGGAGTACCTCATCATTCTCTAGTTTTTAAGATTTGCGTAATGATTTCAAGTCCTCGTAATTTTTATCCTGTTGGCACAGGCAATACTTCCCCCAATCTGTTTCCTATCTCATGTTGAGGCCATCTTTTTATCTTGAAAAAAAATTAAACTCATCTTTCTTGAGAACATTTGTTTCTCTTTCACTACTAATACGTGTAGTACTAAAATGTCTTTGAATTAGTAAAAGTCTTTGCATATTATTTTCAAAACCTGAGAAAGTTGTTAGATAAAAATTAATAGTACTGTGGGCGGTGTGAGTATTTTTGAGGTGCTTGTTGCATTAGTATTGCTGAAAGAAACTCTTTAATTCAAAAAATTACTCTTTAACCTTACTCCAAGGATATATATATATATATATATATATATATATATATATATATATATATATATATATATATATATATATATATATATATATATATATATATATATATATTCACTCTCTCGAGAAAGTGAATCATATATATATATATATATATATATATATATATATATATATATATATATATATATATATATATATATATATATATATATATATATATTCACTTTCTCAAGAAAGTGAATCATATATATATATATATATATATATATATATATATATATATATATATATATATATATATATATATATATATATATATCTATATATATATATATATATATATATATATATATATATATATATATATATATATATATATATATATATATATATATATATATATATAAATATATATATATATATATATATATATATATATATATATATATATATATATATATATATATATATATATATATATATATATATATATATATATATATATATATATATATATATATATATATATATATATATATATATATATATATATATATCTATATATATATATATATATATATATATATATATATATATATATATATATATATATATATATATATATATATATATATATATATATATATATATATATATCTCTCTCTCTCTCTCTCTCTCTCTCTCTCTCTCTCTCTCTCTCTCTCTCTATATATATATATATATATATATATTTATATAAATATATATATATATATATATATATATATATATATATATATATATATATATATATATATATATATATATATATATATATATATATACATATATATATATATATATATATATATATATATATATGCATATATATGAATCATTATTTACCCCGACCGGGACTCGAATCTAGGACTTATACTTACTAATGTCAAGGTGATACCAACTACACACCACAGAAGGATAAAAGGAATCCAACCTTATAGCTTATGTCTGCTATACTTAGGAATGAACGCATTCTATCTGAATGCCACTATGTTCATATTACAGATTCCCCAACCTCACTCATGGCTTCATTTTCGCATTTAATTCAATTATAAGTCTTAGGTTCGAGTCCCAGTCTGGGTAAATAATGATTCATGTTTTCACATATGCAATGTGCTTATTTGGTTATTGTATGACCCGAATGAGATTGGGAATTGAATTAAATGCTAAAACGAAGCCATGAGTGAGGTTGGGGAATCTGTAATATGAACATAGTGGCATTCAGATAGAATGCGCTCATTCCTAAGTATAGCAGATATAGGATATAAGCTTGGATTCCATTTTACCTACTGTGGTGTGTAGTTGGTAGCTCCTTGACCTAGTAATTATAAGTCCTAGGTTCGAGTCCCGGTCGGGGTAAATAATGATTTATGTTTTCACATATGTAATGTGCTTATTTGGTTATTGTATGACCCGAATGAGATTAGGAATTGAATTAAATGCGAAAATGAAGCCACGAGTGAGGTTGGGGAATCTGTAATATGAACATAGTGGCATTCAGATAGAATGCGTTCATTCCTAAGTATAGCAGATATAAGCTATAAGGTTGGATTCCTTTTAACCTTCTGTGTTGTGTAGTAGGTAGCGCCTTGACTTAGTAATTATAAGTCCTAGGTTCGAGTCCCGGTCGGGGTAAATAATGATTCATGTTTTCACATATGTAATGTGCTTATTTGGTTATTGTATGTCCCGAATGAGATTGGGAATTGAATTAAATGCGAAAATGGAGCCACGAGTGAGGTTGGGGAATCTGTAATATGAACATTGTGGCATTCAGATAGAATGCTTTCATTCCAAAGTATAGCAGATATAAGCGGCTGTAAGGTTGGATTCCTTTTAACCTTTTGTGGTGTGTAGTTGGTAGCGCCTTGACTTAGTAATTATAAGTTCTAGGTTCGAGTCCCGGTTGGGGTAAACAATGATTCATGTTTTCACATATATAATGTGCTTATTTGGTTATTGTATGACCCGAATGAGATTGGGAATTGAATTAAATGCTAAAATGAAGCCACGAGTGAGGTTGGGGAATCTGTAATATGAACATAGTGGCATTCATATAGGATGTGTTCATTCCTAAGAAGAGCAGATATAAGCTATAAGGTTGGATTCCTTTTAACCTTCTGTGGTGTAGTGGTAGCGTTTTGACTTAGTAATTATAAGTCCTAGGTTCGAGTCTCGGTCGGGGTAAATAATGATTCATGTTTTCACATATGTAATGTGCCTATTTGTATATATATATATATATATATATATATATATATATATATATATATATATATATATATATATATATATATATATATATATGTATATATATATATATATATATATATATATATATATATATATATATATATATATATATATATATATATATATATATATATATATATATATATATATATATATATATATATATATATATATATATATATATATATATATATATATATATATATATATATATATATATATATATATATATATATATATATATATATATATATATATATATATAAATATATATATATATATATATATATATATATATATATATATATATATATATATATATATATATATATATATATATATATATATATATATATATATATATATATATATATATATATATATATATATATATATATATGTATATATATATATATATATATATATTATATATATATATATATATATATATATATATATATATATATATATATATATATATATATATATATATATATATATATATATATATATATATATATATATATATATATATATATATATATATATATATATATATATATATATATATATATATATATGTGTGTATGTGTGTGATTACCTACTTGTGATTACCTAATTGTGTTTACGGGAAAGAGACCAAAGCTCATATCTTCCCGTCTATTGATCGGTTCCATTTTAGACTTAGTGATACTTATCATACCTGTCCTTAAAACTATGGATTGAGATAGCATTAACTACCTCCTCGCTTAGCGAATTCCAATTATCAACTACTCTTACACTGAAAAAGTATTTCCTTACATCCTGCAATGAAGTTTTCTTACGAAGCTTCAAACTATGACCTCTAGTTCTAGAGCCAGCCATATCGAAATATCGATCCCTATCCACTCTATCATAACCATGAAGGAATTTAAAGACTTTCACCATATCCCCCCTTACTCTTCTAGCTTCGAGTGATGGTAAGTCTAATTCCCTCAGCCTCTCATCATTACTGAGCTTGCGTATTTCTGGCACCAGTTTCGTGGCATGTCTTTGAACTTTTTCAAGCTTAGCTATGTGCTTTTTCAAGTGCGGATTCCAAAAGGGGGCTGCATATTCGAGTTTTGGCCTCACATAGGTTACATAAATATTTCTGAACATTTCCTTGTCCATGTGCCTGAAGGTTACCCTTACATTTGATAAGAATGCATATGCTGCCCTTACTATGCCATTTATATGTATTTCTGGAGACAAATCTGCCAGTATGTTTACTCCTAGATCTCTCTCATTTTCTGTCTCTTGAAGTTGTACTCCAGCCACCGAGTAGTCAAGCTTGGGCCTTCTTGCACTTGTACCCATTCTCATTACCTTACATTTTGAAGTATTGAATTTCATTAGCCACTTTTCTGACCACTCATGCAGATTATTTAGATCCTCCCGAAGTTCTCTACCATTGTTCTCGTTTTTTACTTTCTTCACAATCTTTGCATCATCTTCAAACATATTCATGAATGAATTTACAGACTCTGGTAGGTCATTTACATATACAAGGAACAAAGGTGGCCCTAAAACTGAACCCTGTGGAACTCCACTACCAACTCTTCTCCATTCAGACACTGAGTGTCTTACTCTAACCCTCTGTTCCCTTCCTTCTAAGTAAGTTTTTATCCATTCCAAAACATTTCCACATATTCTAGCCATTGCTTGCAGCTTCCTAATAAGTCTCCCATGTGGAACAGTGTCAAATGCTTTCTGGAAGTCTAGGAATATGCAATCTGCCCAGCCCCCTCTTTCCTGTAAGATTTGGCTTACCTCATCATAGAATTCTAATAAGTTTGTTACTGTTGACCTACCTTCTCTGAAGCCATGTTGCCTCACTGACAAAAAGTTGAAGGATTCCAAGTGAAGAGAGATATGCTTCCTTAGTAGTTTCTCCATAACTTTGCAAACTATGCTGGTCAAGGAAACTGGTCTATCATTCAGAGCTGTATCCCTCCTTCCCCTTTTGAAGATAGGTATCACATTTGCTTGTTTCCAGCATCTTGGAATCTCCTCCGACTCCAGTGACTTTTTAAATATGATACTTAGCGCCAATGATATTGAGTCTGCACATTTTTTAAGCACATGAGGGGATATGTCATCAGGACCTGTAGCTTTATGAACATCTAAATCCATCAGCGCTTTGCATACCTCTGTGGCTGTAAGGTTGATGTTCTCTAATACCGGCCCTTGAGCTTCTATCTCTGCAATCTGAGGGGGTGGGGTATTTTCTATTGTAAATACTGACTGAAACTCCTTGTTCAATTCTTTGCAGATCTCTTCATCCGTCTCAGTGATGCTCCCATCCACTCTCTTTAGACTTAAAACCTGTTCTTTTACCTTCAGTTTTCCTCTGATAAAGCTGTGGATAAGCTTGGAATTTTCTTTAGCCTTCCTGGTGATGTCCCTCTCATAGTCTCTCTCTGCCTCTCTCCTTTTACTTAGGTAGTCATCAAAGAGGCAATGCAAATCAGAAATCAAATACAAAAAGAGCTAAAAAAAATGAATAGATATGATATGACTCCGAGAACGTTATAAAACAGAAAAGAAACGTGTCAGATCTCTCATCAGTGTAAGTAAAAAAGACTTTTACAAAATACAATTTAATGACTCTAGACATGATACAGCAGCAACATGGAAAATGATAAGAAGCATGATACCAAATGAAAAGAGTACCTCAGAAAGTTATGAAAATATTACGGAGTTGAAAGACAAAGCAGAAAACTTTAATAACTATTTTGCTAACGTTGGCAAAAATACATATGAAAAACTCAAGAAAACATCAACTCAGTGAATATGAGTAATTGCTCAAATGACAATTCTTCCAATGTAAACACAAGAGAGTACTTCAAGATAAATCCTATCGATTGTGCTACCCTAATTCTTACCATAAAGAGCCTAAGAAACTCTGGCTCTTATGGTTCAGATGGTATACCATTTCAGTTCATCAAAGATGCTCTACCCATGATTGCATCCTATATTCTAACTATTATGAACACTTCCATTGTTACTAAAAAGTTTCCTGACTCTTGGAAAAAATCACATGTAATACCTCTTCATAAAAAGGGGGACAAAGAAGATGTGACAAACTATCGTCCCATTTCCCTGCTACCCATTTTCTCTAAAATAGAAAAAATTGTTGCATGCCAACTTATGTCAAATTTAGAATCAAATAGACTATTAAGTATTAACCAACATGGTTTCAGACCGAAACTTTCGACGGAAACTGCACTGCTTAAAGTTACGAATAGTATATATAATAATATAGATATGAAAAAAATATCTATGCTTGTATTATTAGACTTATCAAAAGCCTTCGACAGTGTAAACCATGAAATTCTTTTAAGTAAATACTGATCCAAGCTGGTTTAGCGAGTATCTATCTAATCGTAAACAGTCCATATGTCTTAACAACATTATCTCTGTGCCCAAAAATGTATCATTTGGTGTTCCAGAGGGATTAGTACTTGGTCCTATCCTCTTCTCCATTTACGTAAATGATCTATCTTCTTTCATTTCTGACTGTCTAGTTTTACAATATGCAGATGACACTCAACTACTCCTTAGTGGTGATATTAATAATCTCCCAGAGCTAACTTTAAGAGCAGAAAACACTCTGTCAAAAATTAAAACCTATTTCCAAGAAATTGGGCTGTTAATTAACGAAAGTAAAACACTGTCCATATTTATTGGTTCAAGGTTCCACATAGCACAAATTTCAGAAAACACAACAATTAATTTTTGCGACAATATTATCACACCTGGCAAAACAGTCAAAAACCTAGGAATTCACTTTGATAACCACATGTTGTTTGATTCCCACATAGATAAAGTATGCAAAAAGGTTACAGGAACATTAATGTACTTATCACGTGTAAAAGACAATTTTGAGACTACCACTCGAATAACTGTTGTTGAATCTCTAGCCCTAAGTCACATTAATTACTGCACAACTGTTTGGGGAGCTACCACTAAGACTCAGATGAACAGAATACAGAAGCTTATTAATTTTGCAGCTCGAGTTGCCCTGGGAGGAATAAGAAAATATGACAACATCACACCAGCTCTCAATAAACTTGGGTAGCTGCGGGCAGAAAATAAGGTCGCTTATGCTATTTATGTTTTTATATTCAAAATTTTGGACCATCATTATCCTAGCTGGCTATTTGATTTAAAAACAGTCAAGGATATAAGGGGAACCAACACAAGACAGAGCAGTGAGCTCTTTATTCAGAGAACACACACAGAAGCAGGTTCAAAGATGATCACTATCAAAGGGCCAACACTCTGGAATAATATTCCAGAGCATCTTAAAAATGCATCCTCCTTCACAGCTTTCAAAGGCAAACTATATAGTTTTCTTTTGGACAAATAGTTGCTACTCATTAAGAACTTATTATTCTCACTGTAAGGAAACAAATATGGATATGATGCCGATAATAACGATCCTGTATCTAGTGGCATACTTACTTCTTTATTGTTAACATTTTTATTACAGCATTATTATTTTCTATGAAAGCTACATTTAATTTAACTATATGTCTAACCCTCTTATTTATTAGATTAATTAAATGTCTACTTATAAGTTACTATTAATGTTGAATAACCATTGTACAAAATGGAAATAAATGTTTGTTTGTTTGTTTTGTTTGTTTGCTCTTTTGTAGGTTTGCCAGGCATTTATGTTTTTTCTCCTATACCTTTTCCAGCATTTGTCTCTCCACTCCTTAGCTCTTTTACACCCATTATCGAACCATTTCTCTCTGGCATGATTTACACCTACTTTGGTGACAGGTATGCAGCAATGTACTATCTTCCCATATTTCTTACAAAAGATGTCATACATTTCTTGTACAGATTTGTTGTAAAATAAGGTTCTCCAGTCAATAACTGCAAAAGGCTCATTCATTTTGATGTAATCTCCTTTCGAATAGTTCCTCCTCATGACCTCAGTGCCTCTACTCTGAGGCAGAATATCTTCAATGATATACTCCATCAACAACACACAGTGGTCACTCTTTCCAATTGGTGGTTCATACTCAATTTTTTCAATATCCAACACATTATCTGTGAATACTAGATCAAGTAATGATGGCTCATCCCCACCCCTGGCCCTTGTTGGTTCCATTACATGTTGGTGTAGGAAATTCCCTTGTACGCAATCTAGGAATCTTGCCCCGAATGAGTCCTCACCACTGTGTGGGTCAAGATTTATCCAATCTATCTCTTTATGATTAAAGTCTCCCATAATAAAAATTCTAAATTTTTTTGCCCGTGCCATGTTAACAACTGAGTTTATGACTTCAATAGTACCTATATGACTTTCCTCATAATCTTCAAGCCTATTCTGGTTCCTTGGTGGGTTATATACAACAGTTATTAAAATGCTCTCTGACCCAGTATTTATGCGAGCAACAAGAACTTCCTTGAACTCACTTTCTATAGCCAAGTTTATTTCTTCAACTTGAATCCTTTCACTTATGAGCAGTGCTATCCCTCCACCAGTCCTCTCAGATCTTTCAACCCTTAGTATTCTGAAGCCCTTAGGAAAAACAGTGACACTGTTTATGTCCTCACTCAAGTTAGAGTCTGTAAATGCTACTATATCTGCCTTACTGTTGTGAATCCTATCTTTTAATTCTACTGCCTTACCAGCTAATCCATCAGCATTTGTGTATAACAATCTTAATGAGGCCCCATCCCCTGATCTTCTGTCATTATCTTCTTTATCTCCCCTTTGTCTGGGAAAACTCTGATATGAGCATTTTTCTTCTCTTCTTCATTTCTTTCCTCATTTAACCTTCTTGCCTCTTGCAACAAGTTTTTGATGTATGTATGTATGTATGTATGTATGTATGTATGTATGTATGTATGTATGTATGTATGTATGTATGTATGTATGCATGTATGAATGTGTCGCATAGATATCACTTATATTCTCTACACTTCAGGCCAGTGCTAAAAGGTGCAAGGTGATAATAGATATTCGAAGACTGCTTAACACTTACTTTATTCAGAAGCTACAAAGTTCCTCTTGACCTCAGTGCCCCCGTCCCCTTAAGGTAATGTTATCTGTATAGGCGCCCACAATACTCCGCTTCCCTCGCAAGCTGTTTGACCCATTTTTATTATCTCGGGTCATTCAAGCATAGAAAGAGGTGGCGGGCATATTTCTTGGTCATGCCTCCACCAATAGGCTTTCAGATATGGGGGAACACCCCATAATCTATTGTAGGGGGGCACCTAAAAAATGCCAGTTATCCCTGCCAATATTAAGCGTGGTCTCAAAGAACAGAGGAAGCCACGTGAGACTTCTAGCTTGCAAATGGGGCATTCATGGGCGTGATATATGTGTCATTTTTATGTATGTATGTATATATGTATGTATGTATGTATGTACATTTGTATGTATGTATGTATGTATGTATGTATGTATGTATGTATGTATGTATGTATGAATGAATGAATGAATGAATGAATGATGAATGTAATTACCAAATTGTGCTTGCGGGAAAGAGCTCCAAGCGCGTTACTTCACGTTTCCTGATCGGTTTCATTTTGTACTTAGTGATTCCTATCATACTTGTCCTTAAAACTATGAATTGAGTTAGCATTAACCTCCTCGCTTAGCGAATTCCAATTATCAACTACTCTTTCACGAAAAAAGTATGTCTTTACATCCTGCAAAGAAGTTTTCTTTTGAAACTTCAAACTATGATCTCTAGTTCTAGAGCCAGCCATATCAAAATATCGATCCCAATCCACTCTGTCATATCCATGAAGGAATTTAAAAACTCTCACCATATCCCTCTTCAATCTTCTATCTTCGAGTAATGGTAAGACTAATTCCCTCAGCTTTCATCATAACTAAGATTGCGTATTTCTGGCACCCGCTTCGTGGTCTGACTGAACTTTTTCCAAATTAAGGACCAGCTATTACAAGTGCGGATTTCAAAAGTGGGCTACAAATTCAAGCTTTCTCCTAACATAGGTTACATTAATATTTCTGAACATTTCCTTGTCTAAGTGCCTGAAGGCTACCCTTACATTTGCTAAGAAAGCATATGCTGCCCTTACTATGTCATTTACATGCATTTCTATAGACAAAGCGATCAGGATGTTTACTCCTAAATCTCTTTCATTCTCTGTCTCTTGAAGCTTTACTCCTGCCACCGAGTAGTCAAGCTTGGCCCTTCTTGCACTTGTACCCATTCTCATTACCTTACATATTGTAGTACAGAATTTCATTAGTCACTTTTCTGACCACTCAGCAAACTTCCTGATGTTCTCTACCATTGTTCTCGTTTCTTACTTTCTTTACAATCTTTGCATGCATGTATGTATGTATGTATATATGTATGTATGTATGTATGTATATATGTATGTATGTATGTATGTATGTATGTATGTATGTATGTATGTATGTATGTATGTATGTGATTACCTAATTGTGATTACCTAATTGTGTTTACGGGAAAGAGCCCAAAGCTCGTATCTTCCCGTCTCCTGATCGGTTCCATTTTTAGACTTAGTGATACTTATCATACCTGTCCTTAAAACTATGGATTGAGGTAGCATTAACTACCTCCTCGCTTAGCGAATTCCAATTATCAACTACTCTTACACTGAAAAAGTATTTCCTTACATCCTGCAAACAAGTTTTCTTCCGAAGCTTCAAACTATGACCTCTAGTTCTAGAGCCAGCCATATCGAAATATCGATCCCTATCCACTCTATCATAACCATGAAGGAATTTAAAGACTGTCACCATATCCCCCCTTACTCTTCTAGCTTCGAGTGATGGCAAGTCTAATTCCCTCAGCCTCTCATCATAACCGAGATTGCGTATTTCTGGCACCAGTTTCGTGGCATGTCTTTGAACTTTTTCAAGATTAGCTATGTGCTTTTTCAAGTGCGGATTCCAAAAGGGGGCTGCATATTCGAGTTTTGGCCTCACATAGGTTACATAAATATTTCTGAACATTTCCTTGTCCATGTGCCTGAAGGCTACCCTTACATTTGATAAGAATGCATATGCTGCCCTTACTACGCCATTTATATGTATTTCTGGAGACAAATCTGCCAGTATGTTTACTCCTAGATCTCTCTCATTTTCTGTCTCCTGAAGTTGTACTCCAGCCACCGAGTAGTCAAGCTTGGGCCTTCTTGCACTTGTACCCATTCTCATTACCTTACATTTTGAGGTATTGAATTTCATTAGCCACTTTTCTGACCACTCATGCAGATTATTTAGATCCTCCTGAAGTTCTCTACCATTGTTCTCGTTTTTTACTTTCTTCACAATCTTTGCATCATCTGCAAACATATTCATGAATGAATTTACAGACTCTGGTAGGTCATTTACATATACAAGGAACAAAAGTGGCCCTAAAACTGAACCCTGTGGAACTCCACTACTAACTCTTCTCCATTCAGACACTGAGTGTCTTACTCTAACCCTCTGTTCCCTTCCTTCTAAGTAAGTTTTTATCCATTCCAAGACATTTCCACCTATTCTAGCCATTGATTGCAGCTTCCTAATAAGTCTCCCATGTGGAACAGTGTCAAACGCTTTCTGGAAGTCTAGGAATATGCAATCTGCCCAGCCCTCTCTTTCCTGTAAGATTTGGCTTACCTCATCATAAAATTCTAATAAGTTTGTTACTGTTGATCTTCCTTCTCTGAAGCCATGTTGCCTCACTGACAAAAAGTTGAAGGATTCCAAGTGAAGAGAGATATGTTTCCTTAGTAGTTTCTCCATAAGTTTGCAAACTATGCTGGTCAAGGAAACTGGTCTATAGTTCAGAGCCGTATCCCTCCTTCCCTTTTTGAAGATAGGTATCACATTTGCTTGTTTCCAGCATCTTGGAATCTCCCCCGACTCCAATGACTCCTTAAATATGATACTTAGTGCCACTGATATTGTGTTTGCGCATTTTTTAAGCACATGAGGGGATATGTCATCAGGACCTGTAGCTTTATGAACATCTAAATCCATCAGCGCTTGTATGTATGTATGTATGTATGTATGTATGTATGTATGTATGTATGTATGTATGTATGTATGTATGTATGTATGTATGTATATATGTATGTATGTATGTATGTATGTATGTATGTATGTATGTATGTATGTATGTATGTATGTATGTATGTATGTATGTATGTATGTATGTATGTATGTATGTATGTATGTATGTATGTAAGCATGTATGTATGTATGTATGTATGTATGTATGTATGTATGTATGTATGTATGTATGTATGTATGTATGTATGTATGTATGTATGTATGTATGTATGTATGTATGTATGTATATATGTATGTATGTATGTATGTATGTACATAGGCATGCATGTGTATATATATATACATATATATATATATATATATATATATATATATATATATATATATATATATATATATATATATATATATATATATATATATATATATATATATATATATTAATAACACTGAACAGTTAACATACAGCCTAAAATGGTAAGAAAATCCCATTAAATAAAACAACGAAAATATATATATAAAAAGTACTTATTAATTTCGTGACCTAAACTGGCCACCTTCTCAGAGTACACTGGCAAGAGATACAACTAGCAAAGCAAAAAAAGAACATTGAAAAGAAGGAGAATAAAGACGTTGTTGTTGTTGTCTGAGATTAAAACCAACCTTGTGTTGGCATGGGCCCTTGTCCAAAGGATGGCCCTTAGATTAGAGGTTACAACTCTTGGGTTGCTTTATCACCTTGGTGGTTCGAAAGTTTTCAAGGTGGTGAGATGGGTGTCTAGGTTGTCAAGTAGTTTCTTTACTATTTTGGCTGCATGATCTGTCGCATTGGGGTGTTGTGGATCCGTGTTTAATCCGTTCCTTAAGTTGTTTGTCTTTGGACATTCTAATAGATAATACAGCAGGGTCTTATCCGTTGTCTTGCCACAGTGTTTGCAGTCTTTTCTGGGGTTCTCAATAATTTCCCAGCAGCATTTGTAGCCTAGCCTCAGCCTAGCTATTGTGACAGGCAGACTCCCTGGGGTGTACTTGGATACAGGTGAGGGTTCAAGTTTTGTTGCTTCCTTATACCATGTGGCAGAGTAGGAGCTTTGGTTAACCCAGTAGTTGTGGTTGACCTGCTTTGTGTAATATAGTGCCTGCTTGGTTTTTTATTTGTATTGCTGTAGGCTGGGTTGTATAGAGTGCTGTATGTGTGGCATAAGACAGCATCCTTGGCAAGTTGATCTGCCTTGTCGTTTCCAGGATCTTGATGTGTCTGTGTATCCAGTTGATTGTTACAGGTCTTCCTTGTTCTTGATGTTGCATTAGCAGTCTTTGGACCGAGCTGATTAAGTTGATGTTTTCTTTGAGCTTTTGCTGTTGTAGTGCTTGGACAGAGGAGAGTGAGTCGGTGTGTATGGTTACAGGTCCTTGTCCTTTTTCCATTGAGGTTTGCAGAGCCATTTTGGTGGCAAATAACTCGGTTTGCAGAGTGGAGTAGGAGTCTGAAAGTCTCCAGGAAGCTGTAACATGTTCCGAGTATACTGCTGCTCCAGTTACAGGGATGCTTGTGTTGACAGTTCCATCTGTGTAGTAGGAGATGCCTTCTGCTTGGTTAGTTTTTGTGATTGCAGCTAGAGCTGCTTCGTGCAGTTGTTTCTCTGTACAGGCTTTCTTACTGTCTGGAAGACTAGTGGTGTTGAATTTTGCTGGGTGTGCTCTCCATGGGACTAGCAGTTTGTAGTTAGTGAAGGGCTTGTCTAAGTTGATTTTTGCCAAGTCAGATGCCATGTTGCATTTATGTGTATTTTTCAGAAGATGGCCGGAATAGTTGTTTGGGATGGGGAGGTCTGGATGTTTGTTGAGGGCCTCTTTCAGTCTTTTCTGTGTGTGGGATCTCCTTTCAGATAGCAGAGCCTTTGTTATGGAGTTGGTGTTGGAGACGTTTATCCAGCTATATAGAGGAGGTAGATTTGTTTCCATTTGTAGGTTGCATATCCTGGTCCACATAGGTGCCCCCAGCATGTAACGCATGGCGTTGTTCTGGATTACTTCTATAGTGGAGATTTGTTGTGCACTGAGGTTGGCTAGGGTGGGGGCACTGTAGGTAATCAGGGATCTTATAGTGGCTGTGTAAATTATCTTCAGGACCTGCAGACCTGCTCCTTCTTGGAGAGGTGTCATATATCTCATAGGGGTTAGTCTGCAGTGTGCCATAGCTTTTGTTTTATTACGGTTGATTTTGAGTCCCAGCTCCTTGCTTTTCTGATGGAACAGGTCTACTGCTTTTTGAGCACTGGCTAATCTATTGCCTCCTCTGCTGATGAAGACTACATCGTCGGCATAGATGAAGATGTCTACTCCTTGGGGTAGTTGTAGTTGAAAGAAGTTCTCCATCAGTACATTGAAAAGCAGTGGACTGAGGATGCCTCCTTGTGGGGTACCATTTTCTAATTTCTTATATGTTGATAGTTGTCTTTGGAATTATACTCTAGCCTCTCTATTTCTGACATGGTTTGAGACCCAACTGAGTAGATGTTCCTTAGCTCCCTTTTTTGCTAGGGAGCTCAGGATGGCTGCTGGATTAGCCTGTTCGAAAGCCTTCTCAAGGTCTAAGAAGACTACGACTGCAGCCTTGTTGTTTATGCAGCTGAAGACATCCATAGTGCATTGTGTGGTGCCTACATTATTTCTGTAGGCATACAAATGAGAGTGTAAAGGCCATTTTGAATTGTAATCTCTTGAGCATCACTTTTTCAGTTGTTTTTTTCTAAACAGCTTAGTAGTGATATGGGTCGTGGATTCGTTGGGTGTTTGGGTTTTGGGATAAGCTGAATACCCTGTTGACTCCAGATTTTTGGCCAAGCCCTTAATATGTAAGTGCTGTTTGTCAGATGGAGGTAGGAGGCTTCACCTGAAGTGCCCATATTGTTGATCATTGTGTAGGTGATGCCATCTGCACCAGGGGCTGTGTATTTCCCTCTATGTTTGGTGTTTCTGAGTTCTTGAGTAGTGAATGGTGTGTCTATGTCATCTTTTTGATCACAGGCATGATTTATGGTGTCCCATCTTTGTTACCTTAGGTAATTTTGGATCCTTATTGTGCTTGGTGGAAGTTGTTGGGTTGCTGAACGGTTGGAAAAGGGGTCTGCAAGTCTTTCAGCTTCCTCCATAGGTTTTGGATGATTGGGTACTTTGGTTGAGTTTTTTCCGAACACCCTCCTGAGCATTTTCCATAGCTCGGTGAGGTTGGTGTGCTGGTTTAGCTTGGCACACCATTCAAGCCATTTTTCGGTTCTGATTTTTGAGACAGTCTTGTGGTTGTCTGTGATTACCTCCTGAAGCACTGCTCTATTGGCATCTGTGGGTTCTTCCTATATAACTTCCTGATCCTATTTAATTTTTGCTTGGCCTCTTTCACTTCTTGGCAGTAGTACCATGAATCTTGATATTCCCTTTTTGGTGTTTTGTGTTTAGGTATGGAATCGTCTGCTGCTTTGTGGAAGG